>CM028699.1:64981455-65029525 GCA_016771965.1 Brassica carinata
TAGGTTTAGGGTTAGGTAGGGTTTAGGTTTAGGGTTAGGCAGGGTTTAGGGTTAGATAGGGTTTAGGGTTAGGCAGGGTTTAGGGTTAGGTAGGGTTTAGGTTTAGGGTTAGGCAGGGTTTAGGTTTAGGGTTAGATAGGGTTTAGGTTAGGTAGGGTTTAGGGTTAGGTAGGGTTTAGGGTTAGGTAGGGTTTAGGGTTAGGGTTTAGGGTTAGGTAGGGTTTAGGGTTAGGTAGGGTTTAGGGTTAGGCAGGGTTTAGGGTTAGGTAGGGTTTAGGTTTAGGGTTAGGCAGGGTTTAGGGTTAGGTAGGGTTTAGGGTTAGATAGGGTTTAGGGTTAGATAGGGTTTAGGTTTAGGGTTAGGTAGGGTTTAGGTTTAGGTTTAGGGTTAGATAGGGTTTAGGTTTAGGGTTAGATAGGGTTTAGGTTTAGGGTTAGGTAGGGTTTAGGTTTAGGTTTAGGGTTAGGTAGGGTTTAGGGTTAGATAGGGTTTAGGGTTAGTAGGGTTTAGGGTTAGGTAGGGTTTAGGGTTAGGTAGGGTTTAGGGTTAGGTAGGGTTTAGGTTTAGGGTTAGGTAGGGTTTAGGTTTAGGGTTAGGCAGGGTTTAGGGTTAGGTAGGGTTTAGGGTTAGGTAGGGTTTAGGGTTAGGTAGGGTTTAGGTTTAGGGTTAGATAGGGTTTAGGGTTAGGTAGGGTTTAGGTTAGGTAGGGTTTAGGGTTAGGTAGGGTTTAGGGTTAGGTAGGGTTTAGGTTTAGGGTTAGGCAGGGTTTAGGGTTAGGTAGGGTTTAGGTTTAGGGTTAGGCAGGGTTTAGGTTTAGGGTTAGGTAGGGTTTAGGGTTAGGTAGGGTTTAGGGTTAGATAGGGTTTAGGTTTAGGGTTAGGTAGGGTTTAGGTTTAGGGTTAGGCAGGGTTTAGGTTTAGGGTTAGGTAGGGTTTAGGGTTAGGTAGGGTTTAGGGTTAGATAGGGTTTAGGTTTAGGGTTAGGTAGGGTTTAGGTTTAGGGTTAGGCAGGGTTTAGGGTTAGATAGGGTTTAGGGTTAGTAGGGTTTAGAGTTGGGTAGGGTTTAGGGTTAGGTAGGGTTTAGGGTTGGGTAGGGTTTAGGGTTAGATAGGGGTTAGGGTTAGGCAGGGTTTAGGGTTAGGTAGGGTTTAGGTGTAGGCAGGGTTTAGGGTTATGATAGGGTTTAGGGTTTAGGGTTAGATAGGGTTTAGGGTTAGATAGGGTTTAGGGTTAGGTGGGGTTTAGGGTTTGGGAGGGTTTAGGGTTAGGTAGGGTTTAGGGTTAGATAGGGTTTAGGGTTAGATAGGTGTTTGGGTTGGGTTGGGTTTAGGGTTAGATAGGGTTTAGGGTTGGGTAGGGTTTAGGGTTTAGATGCGGACAGGGTTTAGGGTTTAGATAGGGTTTAGGGTTAGATAGGGTTTTAGGGTTAGGTAGGGTTTAGGGTTGTGTAGGGTTTAGGGTTAGGGTTAGGCAGGGTTTAGGGTTAGGTAGGGTTTAGGTGCAGGCAGGGTTTAGGGTTTAGGGATGGGTAGGGTTTAGGGTTTAGGGTTAGATAGGGTTTAGGGTTAGGTAGGGTTTAGGGTTTAGATGCAGGCAGGGTTTAGGGTTTAGATAGGGTTTAGGGTTAGTAGGGTTTAGAGTTGGGTAGGGTTTAGGGTTAGGTAAGGTTTAGGGATGGGTAGGGTTTTAGGGTTAGATAGGGTTTAGGGTTTAGGGTTTAGGGTTAGGTAGGGTTTAGGGTTAGGTAGGGTTTAGGGTTAGGTAGGGTTTAGGTTAGGTAGGGTTTAGGGTTAGATAGGGTTTAGGGTTAGTAGGGTTTAGGGTTAGATAGGTTTAGGGTTAGGTAGGGTTTAGGTTGGGTAGGGTTTAGGGTTAGATAGGGTTTAGGGTTTAGGGTTAGGCAGGGTTTAGGGTTAGGTAGGGTTTAGGTTTAGGCAGGGTTTAGGGTTAGATAGGGTTTAGGGTTTAGGGTTAGGTAGGGTTTAGGGTTAGATAGGGTTTAGGGTTAGGTAGGGTTTAGGGTTTAGGGTTTAGGGTTAGGTAGGGTTTAGGGTTAGATAGGGTTTAGGGTTAGATAGGGTTTAGGGTTAGGTAGGGTTTAGGGTTAGATAGGGTTTAGGTTGGGTAGGGTTTAGGGTTAGATAGGGTTTAGGTTAGATAGGGTTTAGGGTTAGATAGGGTTTAGGGTTAGATAGGGTTTAGGGTTAGGTAGGGTTTAGGTTGGGTAGGGTTTAGGGTTTAGGGTTAGGCAGGGTTTAGGGTTAGGTAGGGTTTAGGTTTAGGCAGGGTTTAGGGTTTAGGTTGGGTAGGGTTTAGGGTTTAGGGTTAGATAGGGTTTAGGGTTTAGGGTTTAGGGTTAGATAGGTTTAGGTTAGGTAGGGTTTAGGGTTAGATAGGGTTTAGGGTTAGTAGGGTTTAGGTTGGGTAGGGTTTAGGGTTAGGTAGGGTTTAGGGTTAGGTAGGGTTTAGGGTTAGATAGGGTTTAGGGTTTAGGGTTTAGGGTTAGGTAGGGTTTAGGGTTAGGTAGGGTTTAGGGTTAGTAGGGTTTAGGTTAGGTAGGGTTTAGGGTTAGATAGGGTTTAGGGTTTAGGGTTAGGTAGGGTTTAGGGTTAGATAGGGTTTAGGGTTAGATAGGGTTTAGGGTTGGGTAGGGTTTAGGGTTAGATAGGGTTTAGGGTTAGGTAGGGTTTAGGGTTTAGGGTTGGGTAGGGTTTAGGGTTAGATAGGGTTTAGGGTTTAGATGCAGGCAGGGTTTAGGGTTTAGATAGGGTTTAGGGTTAGTAGGGTTTAGAGTTGGGTAGGGTTTAGGGTTAGGTAAGGTTTAGGGATGGGTAGGGTTTTAGTGTTAGATAGGGTTTAGGGTTAGAATTAGGGTTAGGTGGGGTTTAGGGTTAGGTAGGGTTTAGGTGTAGGCAGGGTTTAGGGTTATGATAGGGTTTAGGGTCAGGTTTAGGCAGGTTTTAGGGTTAGATAGGGTTTAGGGTTTGATGGGGTTTAGGGTTTGGGAGGGTTTAGGGTTAGATAGGGTTTAGGGTTAGGTAGGGTTTAGGGTTGGGTAGGGTTTAGGGTTAGAAAGGGCTTAGGTAGGGCTTAGGGTTAGATAGGGTTTAGGGTTAAGTAGGGTTTACGTTTAGGTTTAGATAGTGTTTTGGGTTTAGGGTTAGGTAGGATTTAGGTAGGTAGGATTTAGGTAGTAGGAAGGATTTAGGTTTATGTAGGATTTAGGGTTAGATAGTGTTTATGTAGGGTTTAGGGTTAGAATAATGCTTTGGATTAGGGTCTAGGGTTTGTTTGTTTTTATGTTTAGGCATTTAGTTCTGAGTTTTTTGGATTAAAGTTTTTATATTAATATTATTGATCCATAATTTTTCCAAAAACGTTAAAATATATAAAAGTATAAAATTTTAATGTATACCTAGGTGAAGAAAAATTTATCAAAATATTACTTTTCCCAAAAATTTTGATGAAAAGTTTTTCTTTGAAAAATAACTAGCGTAAAAATCAAAACAAATATATTATATCTCTAACGATCAATGAAATTTAATAGAAGGGATATCACGTTTGTTTAGTATTCACACATTATATAATTACACTTAAGTTACAGAATCAATAATCATATACATAGTTTCTCCAAAAGAGTGAAATTATAAATTTTATCTCAAATACTTTTCATCAAATAAAAACTTTTAAAAAGAAAAAAATATAAAATAAAAGAAATGAGAAATTAGATATTATTAGATCAATTAGAAAACCAAGTGAAGATAATTGTGAAATCAAAACAAACATGCTAATCTCTAACGATCAATAAGATATTGACAGGATACCATGTTTTATTAGTGTTCACACATTATACAATTACACTTAAGCTTAATATAATCAATCATGTAACACATAATTTTTCCAAACGAGTTTGAAAGTATAAAATTTTAAGGTAAACATAAAAGAATACTTTTCATCAAAAACTTTTAAGAAAGAAAAAATAAAAACTTCGGAAAAGAAAAAAAGAGAAGATAAGAGATCATACCACAAGAATACTTTTCATCAAAAACTTTTAAGAAAGAAAAAATAAAAACTTCGGAAAAGAAAAAAAAGAGATCATACCAAGAGGCCAGTTTTGGTGAAGATTGCCGTCCCAGGTTGATGATGATGACCGTTGTTGTTCTTTGGGTACCGTCAAAATCTAGTAAGAATTTAAAAGGTAAACATAAAGTAACTTTTCATCAAAAACTTTTAAGAAAGGAAAATAAAAACTTTGGAAAATATGATATTAGGAGAGAGAGAAGATAAGAGATCATACCCAAGACAGCATCATCTCTTCTTCCCTGTCTGAAACCAAACATCTCTTCTTGCTTGTCTGAAACCAAACGTCCAAGAACCCGATTCACCTCCACCACAATTGTCGAAACCGAGAAAGCTGTTGACTTTATCAACAAGATTTGAGCTTTGATGTATAATCTCAAACGAACCAAGCTCAACGACGCCGTTTTCTGCGACAATCTTCATCTACTGCTTGGTCGGCCACCGTTGACTGTCCCTCCTCCGGAGATCAGATCGGAGAGTTGAGTTCTCTTTCGATGCTCTTGCTCCGCCGCCGCATTAACTGGGCTCTGTTTTCTTCGTCCTCTCTTCTTCTCCAACGAAGTCGTGGAGCCTTCTCATTGCTCCTTCAATTAAAGCTTGGAGTCGTTCCTGGAGAGGAGGTTGAGGGCAAAGAGAAGAGTGATCGGAGGAGGCGATGAAAGCTTCCATCACCGACGCATTGTCTTCGTTAGACCAGAGGCGATGAAAGCTTCCGAGACATAAATAAACTTCTCCGATTAGATAAAACTGAGAGAGTGAGAGATTGGAGTGGGTGAGAGTGAGAGAGTGTGAAGTGTGAAGTGTGAAGTGAGAGTGAGAGTGTGAGACCAAAATACAAGAAAAGTGTCAACGTTCGGAAACGGTAACAATTTCCTTTTCAAAAAATTTCCAGATATTTCTTTTAAATATTATTTTCCTTTTTATTTTGTTGGGAAAATAAAAGAAAAAAAACGTAATCCGCGCAGACACTTTATTTTTTCACCTTCTGTGTAACTTTTTGCACAGGGTACCACTTCATCTCCACTACACGTAGATGGCCACGCTGAGAAGTGAAGAAGCTTGCACAATCTTCTTTGGTTAAGATCTTGTAGAGTTTGTTAACATTTGTTTTTATGTGTTCATGCTCATACGTAACGTTGGCATAGAGGTCTCTCCTCCTTTGTATACAATGGTTTCTCTGACAGGATTTGGATATTATAAGTTGATTATTCTAGTAGATTAATTAAATGTTTGACATTTTGATGGTATGATTACTATTGAAATAATCATTGATATTAGTAAAGATTATTCAGTTTTTCATACACACGTGTGGATCCCACATTTTGTTTGGGCTTTAAGACTATAGTCATCGTATCACATGTATTAGCTGGCCCTACATTTCCGGTGTATTTGGATGGGTAACCACAGACGTACGTAAACATAATTGGGCCGAGAAGGCCCCGTTTTCAACAAATGCGAATTCATTAACACTCCAGTGACTCCTCCACTTAGTACTAAAATATGGAAATTATATATATATATATATATATATATATATATATATATATATATATATATATATATATATATATATATAATTTCGACATTTTATTTAATAACTAATAATGAATATATTTTTATATGCATGCTTTAATTCAACAAATACATGCCTTTGCATTTTTGGTTTTTCTTTTAGTCATCAAGGATCATATCGTTTAGTCTGCAAGGATTAAACATACTATTTTCAATAGTTATATAGATTTCTTGTTTGATATTGTGTACTAACCTTGCTCCCTATAATTTTCTTTGTTTTGTTGTTTGTGTTCAATATAATGTTATAATATATTTCATAATAGTATTATTTGACATTTGATTGGTATAATTAATTAAACATTGCATAAACTAAAATAAATAATATTTTATAGTGAAATAAAAAAATCAAACTAACAAAATTTTCTTAATCGTAGTTATTAGTGGCTAGTTGAATTTATTTTAAGCTATTAATCACTTCACAATATGTTTAATTTGGAGTAGTTGATGACTTTAGTTGGACAATTACTTACAGATGATGCATGTCGTGGCTGGAAGAGATTTCACATTGGTTATCCAAAACACATGTCTGTACTCCAACATGGATGATCATGGGCTCACCACTAGGTTAATGTTAGGAGTGCGACCCATATATTTTCCATTCTCTGCAAAGGTTCAACAGGTTTCAGCAAATGAGGAGAATGTGGCTTATGTAATGGAGTCTGGAGAAGTATTCACATATGGCCACAATTCAGTATTTTCATGCGGTCATGGTACATACAATCCAGTACTGAAGCCAAAGTTTGTTGATTACTTTTGGAACACTAACACTCCATGCAAGCAGGTGAAAGTTAATACCATGTGTACGATCTTTCTGACCATAGACGGTCGTCTCTACACAGTTAGGGATAACAGATATGACCAACTCGGTTTAGGGGATAGAACAAACCAAACATTACCAACTCTGTCTTTTTTTGCGGTCACGGTACCGACGTTTCAATATAGAACCTGAAGCTTGTTGACTACTTTTGGAACACGAACACCACATGTAAGCAGGTGGAAGTTAATTCATGGTCTACTCTCTTAGTGAAAAGAGAAGGTCAATCTCACCTTGGGCATGACGATGTTTAGTTAGAGATGCTCTCATTCCCAACTAAGTTTATATAACATTTGATTCATAATTAATCAAACATTGCATAAACTAAAATAAATAATGTTTTATATTGACAAATCAAAAAAACCAAACTAACAAAATTTGCTTTATTGTAGTTATTAGTGACTAGTTGAATTTATTCTAAGTTATGTTAATCACTTCACAATATGTCTAATTCAAGTTTTAAAATGAGATTCAAACACAATCGGATGTTTTAACTGTTTATATGAAATTTGTGCTTTTAATAATCATAAATTTAGAAGTGTAGGCTTCTATAATTATTGCCCCATTTTTTTAAACAATGGTTAAACAACTTGACGTCATTTTGTTTAACCATTGCTTTTAGCTACTAATTTTGTTTTCGGTGTTTCAAAAAAAAAAAAAACTAACTCTGTTTTTAAGTTCCAATATCATCGTATAATATGGTTCATTTAACAAAAGTTTGAGATTTAAAATGACAGTTAAACACAACTTGATGCAAATTCGATGTTATGAGAGTTAGACCACATTGAACCCAAATCCAAAATCACATAATCTCACCTAACCGGTTCTCAATCCAATCAACCTCAACAAGCTAAACACCAAAGAGAGCACTTGGAAGGAAACCAGCACAAACAACAAAACCGCCCCCAAAAACGCAAAAATCTTCGACGAACCATAAACATAAACCTCAACAAATTTCCCAATCTTAACCTTCCACCGTCCGGTATAATACCGGTTAACTTCCTCAATAGTCTTATCCAAGAACCCAACTTTGGTTAACCTCACAACAGATTTGTTCATACCGTTCCACATCTCTGCAGCTTCTTGATCACTCTTGAGACGGCTGACGAGAACGCCTTGCTCTCTAAGCAACCTAACGTCTTTATCCGAATCGATGATTCCGTTTATCAGCTCTGTGTAGCGAGTGAACACTAACGGTCCCGAAGTGTTGGAAGCTTCGTAAGCAACGAGGTTTGGGAGAACGGTCCCGGTGTTGATGTCTAGGTTTATTACGGGGAGGTTGAAATGGCCCGAGTTCGAGTGGAATGATACCGTTGAAACGTTGCCGTTTGGTGTTGGTTTGAATTTGACTCCGGCTTTGTGGAGTTAGGAGACTGACTAGAGGAGGCTTTTCGATGTCGAAAACAGAGACCGATGATGATGATGCTGCTGCTTCCTTTTCTTGTCTGGTGAAGAGATAATTCAGAGCAATGAAGCCAGGGAGATTTGATATAACTCTACGTGGTAATCTCAAGATGGTATCAGATGCGAAGACCCTTTTGAACTGAAGCTTAATCTTTCTCAGAAGCTTACATCCTCTGTTTTCGTCTGCTTTGTTTTCTTCTTCTTCTTCGATTCTTGGAACGATCATTTGATACAAAAAATCTAAGATGTGATTACACTCATGAAACTGAGCTTTCACAATCTCATCATCGTCGTCGAACTTGATGAGGAATGGAGAGAGAACTCTGCATAACCATTTAAGAACAGAGAGCAACAGAGCATCAGCTGATTCCGTCAATTCGAGCTGAAACTCGAGCGTTTTCCTCAAAACGAATAACGGGATTTGGTTCTCGATCATCATAACATCTCTAAGAATCTCGTTGTGACCGACTCTATCGATCAAAGTCTCGACCTTTCTGAAAATGTAAATCTTAACCTCCATGGGTTGTAAGTTCTCGACGAGATCATGAAACTTGAATGATTTGGATTGGTTTCGAGATTTTCGCGCGATCATTAGTTTATACCTCTCTGTTTCGTGAAGCTCTGGTTTTAGACAGTGGTAAGGTCCGATGGAAACTCGTTGAGGTGTGTATGAGTCTCGATGGGTAGACATTAAAGCTTTAGGAACGGTGAATATGCAGACTGTGACTTCTTCGAGAGGGTGTTGTTCCAGCTCTGCGTCGAGAGATTTTCGGACGTTGATGACCCATCGAGCCTCGTCGAAGCTATGTCGGTTTGTGGTAGATGAATCAGTTGGTTTCTTAGGGAACATGATCTTAAATTTTTAGAACGCAACAAGATCTTGAATTGAGTGTTTCTTCTTATTTTAATCTGAGAGTAACATAAGAAGAATGAGAAGAAACAGTTTGCTTTGTGTTCTGTAGTTATGGTTTGATCAAGACTTTACTCTGTTTCAACTGCTTTAAAACGTTCTCTTAAGTTTATATATTTGTTGTGGTGATGTAATAAAACAGTCAGTTTTGGTCTGGTTATTAGTCATTACCAATCATGAAATGGTTTGATGAGATTTTTGAATGGTTTCTACCTGACATTATGAGATCTCTGCAGACCATATCAAAATTGAAATTTGGTATAGATGGCTTTGATAGTGTATATGCTTTCCAAGGTGACAAAGTTCTTTACATGCCTGCTTACTTTTAAGTTGAAAGATTAATTGGCGGCAAAAAAAAAGAGTAGAATCGAAAGCAATCATAGAAAGTTTTGTTTCTTCACTTCCTAAAAAATAATAACAAGCAACGAAGTAAAACCAAAGACTCGAAACACTAGAAAAAAAAAACCCAACAAAAAAAGAAAAACGAGAGTTTTTGAGTTTGCAAAGGAGAAAATCAAATGATGATCCTCTCCTGCTTCAACACACAAACCCCATAGCATATGTTTTTAAGAAACAAGAGCCAAATCCATACATAGGCAGTAAAGTCTCGCTCTCTCTCTCTCTGGTCACATCAACATCTAAGCTTGTTTGCCTTCTTCAGGCTCGTCTTTTGACGCCTCCTTGATCTCATCACCACCCGCCTCATCCTGAAAATGATCAACACAACGTTTAATTAAAAATTATACTCTCAGTACATGAACTTCCTAAACACATGCACATATGCCTTATATTGTGTATATAAGGAGTTAAAAGAAAAGATATAGGGAGGGAAACAAAGAGTATACATTGATGTCAGAAGTCCAGAGGGTCAGATTGTCACGGAGAAGTTGCATTATGAGCGTGCTGTCCTTGTATGATTCTTCTCCTAATGTGTCCAGCTCAGAGATCGCTTCATCAAAAGCCTGTGAAAAACAATTGAGTGAATGTCATAAACCTTTAAAACTTACAAATGACATCCCAGCAAAAACACAAAACCTGTTTGGCGAGGTTGCAAGCGCGATCAGGTGAATTGAGAATCTCATAGTAGAAGACAGAGAAGTTAAGTGCAAGCCCCAATCTAATCGGATGCGTAGGAGGTAAATCAGCAAGTGCAATATCCTACACGAGAACAAAAAAAACAACCATTAGCATTCATCAAGATAAAACCCTTTTACAACTACTCTCAATACAAACCCTTTTTTACCTGAGCAGACTTGTACGCCACGAGAGTGTTCTCAGCAGCATCCTTCCTCTCAGCACCAGTCTTAAACTCAGCAAGGTACCTATGGTAATCCCCCTTCATCTTCAGATAAAACACCTTAGACTCAGCCAAAGACGCAGCGGGAACAAGGTGAGAGTCCAAAAGATTCAAAATCCCATCGCAGATCTTGCTTAGCTCTGTCTCGATCTTTCCTCTGTAGTCCTTGATAATAGCAACGTGATCCTCGTTCCCTCTGCTCTCTTCCTTCTGCTCAATCGAAGAGATGATCCTCCAGGAAGCTCTCCTAGCACCAATCACGTTCTTGTAAGCAACGGACAAGAGGTTCCTCTCTTCCACGGTGAGCTCCTCGGAGTCAACGGTCTTGGCGACTTTCTCCATGAACTCGACCATCTCCTCGTAACGCTCGGCTTGCTCGGCTAACTTGGCCAGGTACACATTCTCTTCACGAGGAGACGACATCGTTTCGTATCACACTCTTGGTTATAGATCCTGTTTTCAAAAAAAAAAAAGAGTTTATCATCATACAGATCAGATCAGTCATCGATATAAACGACGCCGTTTCGTAGATCATGTTTTCAAAAATAGTCTAACATCACTGTAATGATCATTTCGTGCAGATCAGTTACAAATACAAACGAATCTAACAATAGAAGTCAAAAGACACTGATTAAACCAACTCGTAGCAAGATCTGGCGAAGTAAACAGATGAATCAATCGTGAATAAGCTCAGATCTAGATTATAACTACGAGCAGAGACAAGAAAACAAACAGAGGAAACGAAGTTTCCAAGTACACAAAACGAAACGATAAGATCAATATCTAGCGAGAGAGATAGTACGATTCGTTGGAGTATGAGCAAAGAGAGGTCAGATCTGGAGGAGCTTACCGAGAGAGAGGGGAGTTTTGGGAATTAGGGATTTGTCGAGTTCGAAGTCTTGAGACGCAAAATGAAGGCAGTGAGAAGAAATAAGGGGGAAAAAGGGAAAGAGATGGGCTTTGATTGTACTGAGAAAGTACGTGGAAGAAGGCCCAATTAGAGTGCGACAAGTGTCTAGCGTCGTTGACCCGTCAAAGACTTTATTTTCGCCAAAAATTAATGATCCCTCTGCTCTTCAATATAGGAGGTTTAGAATAGTTTTTATGTTTCAATACGTAGGATGTTTTCATATTTCTAGGTAAATTTAAGTTTATCAAAAACTGTGTAGCCAATCAAATTTAATAGTTCTATTTTGTAATTGGTTGAATAGTTTTTAACTGAAAAATCTAACAATACTTTTTAAATAAAAAGTAACTTTGTTAATAAGTGAGTTTTACCCGAAAAAAATCTTATATTCAGAAACCAAGAGAAGAATTTATCCGATGGAATAAAGTATCACCGTGCATTGTCGGGAAATTGGACTTTATTGTTTTGAAAATAATCATTTTCTCCCAAGTTCCATGAAAGTTCGTTATCTTTCCAAAATCACAAGTACTTAAAAGAAAGAATAGAGAAGAAAAAACAAGAAAAAGAGTAGAACCCAATGAAACAAAACAAATTAACTAGAGTAGATTCATCATGTTTTCTTCATAAAAAAAACCAATATTCGAGATTACCTATTGAGTCTATGACAAACAGGAGATTCAAGGGAAAGGAAAAAAAAAAGAGATAGTTCAATAACATAATTTCCATATGGGTACTACTCAAACCTATAAGGAAGAAAGGAAACAAAAGCAAAAGTTGAAAACGATAACATGTAGTTTGTTTTAAGTAGGCTTCCTCATATTCCTTCCAGCACGAATCACTTCATCCACTAATAGCAACTGCGAAGCTATCACCGGCCTGCAACACACATTTACCAATTCACGCTTTTAATTATTATTCAAATGTCTAATTTTAGCGTTTGCGTTTTGGTTTTGAACGTTACCCTGAGTTTATAAGTTGGCGTTTCACCGAGTAGTTGTCGAATATACCAGCAAGCTGAGGGTCGATGGGTTCTCCGTCCACCAGGCTTACTCCCACGACGTTTCCTTTGTCATGCTCACTCTGTATACACAATACAAATTCATTACATAAACCCCAAAATTAACACGTTATATTTGTTGTCCTCTTAGAGCATTATTATTATTTGATAGCGGAAGAGGGAAATGAAAGTCATAATACCGTAAGTGAAATGATAACGTCTTGTGTATCCAGCCCAGCATTTTCAGCTAGTGTCTTCGGAACCACCAGAAGAGCGTTAGCAAAAGCTTCTACACCGAGCTGAGCTCGCTGCAATTTGCACACAATTAACATTAGCAACCGAATAAAATAAGTGTTGGTACTGGAGCAGAGTCATATTACTTGATACTTACCCCTTGAACGGTTTTCTTGACTTCATTCATTAAGTGCTGTCTTGCTGCAACTTCAAAAGCTCCAGCTCCCTGCCAACATAGGCAAACCATAAGCATACAGAAACCAACAACCACACTGAAAAGGAATAATCTCTGATCTTTGTGGGGAAGAAAGTACTTACTAATACAACACACTCATCTTCCAATGTATTCTTGACTGATCTTAAACCATCACGGACAGCGTCCTTAATTTGAGCAATGGTGTGATCGTTAGGCCCTACAAAAACAATGTAATTCATGGATGATCAATGACCCATCATGCAAAACGAAAACCCGACGTTTAAAACTTATCGGCGAAGATATAGAAGTTCGGGCCTTTGTACCTTTAATGAGGATAGTACACGAATGAGGATTCTTCACTTGCTCCACAAATGTGTACTTCTCTTCCCCCAGAACGTGCTCATATACAAGTCCAGCCCAGCCAAGAGAGTCCGGGGTCAAGTCATCAACGGAGTTCACAGCTTCTCCCCCACATGCCAACACCAAACGTTCCATGTTCCTCCTCTTCGCTCTTCGAAGGGCAATTATCTGGAGAAACAAATCAACGTAAGAAAACATAAAGATAAATAGACTGTAACAACTTATAGACACGAAGAAGTACAAGATGAGAGACAAGCTTTGTGAAAGATCTATGCATCTAAAAGCTTTCAAGTGAGTACTCTTAGTGGAAACCCTTTTTCTCTATTTGTTTCAATTCATTTTGCCTTTACGTTTCAATTCACTTGATTTCACAACTATGGATGCCAGAAAATGATACAAAATTAGTCATAGCTTACCCCTTCTCTAGCAAGCAGATCCAATGATGGGGGATCAATACCCTTCTGATTTATGATAACAAAGCTGTTATCGTTACCAGCACAAACCTGCATGGAAAACAGACCATGTAAATATCTGAAACGCTACAGGCCTACAGCATATGACTTAGATGTAGTAGTTTCAGCCCACCTTGTTCTTCAGCTCAATAATTTTGTTGACTCTTTCATCAACTGAACGTCGCTCTGCAGTAACCATGGCTTCCCTCTGCTCCGCATTCGAGTAGAAAAACCCTGCATTAATTTCACTGATATATGCAAAGTTAGGCTAAGAAATCAATGAATACACGGAATGTTCCGCTAACTTCTAGTCTTTCATAAACCAACCAGAGGTTTCTTTTACACACCTCTTCTCATACTCCAGAGACACATTGCAAGTAAGGATGTGACAATTCTCTGCACGTCGCTTCATGTCAGGGTGTCTTGAACCATGATCCAGCACAAGCCCCTCAACCTAGTACAAGAGAAACAATCCATGTGATATAGCAGCGGGTACATAAAGATTGAATTTATGATTAACGACCAGCGAAAGGATTTGATCTAATCCGCAAGTCATTCTACTAGGCAAGAACCCTTAGATTCCAACAAATCAAGCATACCAATCGTGTGTCAACATCAAATTTATGGCGCATGTGCATTATCTCAACCATAAACAGATCAATAGGTTCCTCAGGTTTCCGAATGCAGAGAACCTGTAATGTTCAGGAAGAAGCTAAGTATAAGACAAACAAGCTTGAAAACCAAAAACTAATTCATAAATTAGTGGACTAACCTCTATAAAATTGATATTCCTAGAGAAACGGAGACAACAAAGGTTTCAAACCTCTTTGAACTTCATCATATGTTATTACAGGATTCAACCATGTATTAAAACAATATTTTCTAATTTTTTGTCAATTAATTTAGTAAAACTGCATATACTTTCAAAATTAGTGGATGAACCACTATAAAATTGATATTCCTAGAAGCGGAGACAACAAAGGTTCAAACCTCTTTGAACTTTATAATATGTTATTACAGGATTCAACCATGTATTAAAACAAAATTTTCTAATTTTTATCAATTAATTTAGTAAGCTGCATATACTTTCTAAATTAGTGGATGAACCACTATAAAATTGATATTCCTAGAGAAACGGAGACAACAAAGGTTCCAAACCTCTTTGAACTTCATCATATGTTATTACAGGATTCAACCATGTATTAAAACAATATTTTCTAATTTTTATCAATTAATTTAGTAAGCTGCATATACTTTCAAAATTAGTGGATGAACCTCTATAAAATTGATATTCCCTAGAGAAGCGGAGACAACAAAGGTTCAAACCTCTTTGAACTTTATAATATGTTATTACAGGATTCAACCATGTATTAAAACAAAATTTTCTAATTTTTATCAATTAATTTAGTAAAACTACATATACTTTCTAAATTAGTGGATGAACCACTATAAAATTGATATTCCTAGAGAAACGGAGACAACAAAGGTTCAAACCTCTTTGAACTTTATCATATGTTATTACAGGATTCAACCATGTATTAAAACAATATTTTCTAATTTTTTGTCAATTAATTTAGTAAGCTGCATATACTTTCAAAATTAGTGGATGAACCACTATAAAATTGATATTCCTAGAAGCGGAGACAACAAAGGTTCAAACCTCTTTGAACTTTATAATATGTTATTACAGGATTCAACCATGTATTAAAACAATATTTTCTAATTTTTATCAATTAATTTAGTAAGCTGCATATACTTTCTAAATTAGTGGATGAACCTCTATAAAATTGATATTCCTAGAAGCGGAGACAACAAAGGTTTCAAACCTCTTTGACCTTTATCATATGTTATTACAGGATTCAACCATGTATTAAAACAAAATTTTCTAATTTTTATCAATTAATTTAGTAAAACTGCATATACTTTCAAAATTAGTGGATGAACCTCTATAAAATTGATATTCCTAGAGAAACGGAGACAACAAAGGTTCCAAACCTCTTTGACCTTTATCATATGTTATTACAGGATTCAACCATGTATTAAAACAATATTTTCAAATTTTTCAAAATTTTCTCAAAATCTATGTGTTAACCCCTACGAAAATAATGAGTTTTAGGTAAATGCTATATATTGAAGCCTATAATCTTTAATTTGTTTTAAAATTAATAACCACATTATAAATTTGAATTAATGTATGCTAAACTCTTTTCATGGTACATGGACATCGTTCTAATTTTTGAATTTTTCTCAAAATCTATGTGTTAACCCTCTGAAAATAATGAGTTTTAGGTAAATGCTCTAATACTGAAGCCTATGATCTTTGGTGTTGTTTTAAAATTAATAACCACATTATAAATTTGAATTAATGTATGCTAAACTCCTTTTCATGGTACATGGACATCTTTCTAATTTTTGAATTTTTCTCAAAATCTATGTGTTAACCCCTACGAAAATATTGAGTTTTTAGGTAAATGCTATATATTGAAGCCTATAATCTTTAAATTTGTTTTAAAATTTATAACCACATTATAAATTTGAATTAATGTATGCTAAACTCTTTTCATGGTACATGGACATCGCTCTAATTTTTATCAATTAATTTAGTAAAACTGCATATACTTTCAAAATTAGTGGACTAACCTCTATAAAATTGATATTCCTAGAGAAACGGAGACAACAAAGGTTCAAACCTCTTTGAACTTTATAATATGTTATTACAGGATTCAACTATGTATTAAAACAATATTTTCTAATTTTTTGTCAATGAATTTAGTAAAACTGCATATACTTTCAAAATTAGTGGATCTAACCTCTATAAAATTGATATTCCTAGAAGCGGAGACAACAAAGGTTCAAACCTCTTTGAACTTTATAATATGTTATTACAGGATTCAACCATGTATTAAAACAAAATTTTCTAATTTTTATCAATTAATTTAGTAAAACTACATATACTTTCTAAATTAGTGGATGAACCACTATAAAATTGATATTCCCTAGAGAAGCGGAGACAACAAAGGTTCAAACCTCTTTGACCTTTATCATATGTTATTACAGGATTCAACTATGTATTAAAACAATATTTTCTAATTTTTTGTCAATTAATTTAGTAAGCTGCATATACTTTCAAAATTAGTGGATGAACCACTATAAAATTGATATTCCTAGAAACGGAGACAACAAAGGTTTCAAACCTCTTTGAACTTCATCATATGTTATTACAGGATTCAACTATGTATTAAAACAAAATTTTCTAATTTTTTGTCAATGAATTTAGTAAAACTGCATATACTTTCAAAATTAGTGGGCGAACCTCTATAAAATTGATATTCCTAGAAGCGGAGACAACAAAGGTTCAAACCTCTTTGAACTTTATAATATGTTATTACAGGATTCAACTATGTATTAAAACAATATTTTCAAAATTTTCTCAAAATCTATGTGTTAACCCTACGAAAATAATGAGTTTTCGGTAAATGCTCTATATATTGAAGCCTATAATCTTTAAATTTGTTTTAAAATTTATAACCACATTATAAATTTGAATTAATGTATGCTAAACTCCTTTTCATGGTACATGGACATCGTTCTAATTTTTTGTCAATTAATTTAGTAAAACTGCATATACTTTCAAAATTAGTGGATGAACCTCTATAAAATTGATATTCCTAGAGAAGCGGAGACAACAAAGGTTTCAAACCTCTTTGAACTTTATCATATGTTATTACAGGATTCAACTATGTATTAAAACAAAATTTTCTAATTTTTATCAATTAATTTAGTAAAGCTGCATATACTTTCAAAATTAGTGGATGAACCTCTATAAAATTGATATTCCCTAGAGAAACGGAGACAACAAAGGTTCAAACCTCTTTGAACTTTATCATATGTTATTACAGGATTCAACCACGTATTAAAACAATATTTTCAAAATTTTCTCAAAATCTATGTGTTAACCCCCTACGAAAATATTGAGTTTTTCGGTAAACGCTCTATTTATTGAAGCCTATAATCTTTAGATTTGTTTTAAAATTAATAACCACATTATAAATTTGAATTAATGTATGCTAAACTCTTTTCATGGTACATGGACATCTTTCTAATTTTTGAATTTTTCTCAAAATCTATGTGTTAACCCCTACTAAAATAATGAGTTTTAGGTAAATGCTATATATATTGAAGCCTATAATCTTTAATTTGTTTTAAAATTTCTAAACACATTCTACATTTGTATTAATGTATATTAAACTCTCTTTCATGGTACATGGACATCGCTCTAATTTTTATCAATTAATTTAGTAAAGCTGCATATACTTTCAAAATTAGTGGACTAACCTCTATAAAATTGATATTCCTAGAGAAACGGAGACAACAAAGGTTCAAACCTCTTTGAACTTTATAATATGTTATTACAGGATTCAACC
This sequence comes from Brassica carinata, assembly GCA_016771965.1. Taxonomy (NCBI): domain Eukaryota; kingdom Viridiplantae; phylum Streptophyta; class Magnoliopsida; order Brassicales; family Brassicaceae; genus Brassica; species Brassica carinata. The sequence goes on from CM028699.1 coordinate 64,999,104, forward strand.
ATGTATTAAAACAATATTTTCAAAATTTTCTCAAAATCTATGTGTTAACCCTACGAAAATATTGAGTTTTTAGGTAAATGCTATATATTGAAGCCTATAATCTTTAAATTTTTAAATTTGTTTTAAAATTTATAACCACATTATAAATTTGAATTAATGTATGCTAAACTTCTTTTCATGGTACATGGACATCGTTCTAATTTTTTGTCAATTAATTTAGTAAAACTGCATATACTTTCAAAATTAGTGGATGAACCACTATAAAATTGATATTCCCTAGAGAAACGGAGACAACAAAGGTTTCAAACCTCTTTGAACTTCATCATATGTTATTACAGGATTCAACTATGTATTAAAACAGTATTTTCATATTTTTGAATTTTTCTCAAAATCTATATGTTAACCCTACGAAAATATTGAGTTTTTAGGTAAATGCTATATATATTGAAGCCTATAATCTTTAGTGTTGTTTTAAAATTAATAACCACATTATAAATTTGAATTAATGTATGCTAAACTCCTTTTCATGGTACATGGACATCTTTCTAATTTTTATCAATTAATTTAGTAAAACTGCATATACTTTCTAAATTAGTGGACTAACCACTATAAAATTGATATTCCCTAGAGAAACGGAGACAACAAAGGTTTCAAACCTCTTTGACCTTCATCATATGTTATTACAGGATTCAACCATGTATTAAAACAATATTTTCATATTTTTGAATTTTTCTCAAAATCTATGTGTTAACCCTACGAAAATATTGAGTTTTTAGGTAAATGCTATATATATTGAAGCCTATAATCTTTAGTGTTGTTTTAAAATTTCTAAACACATTCTACATTTGTATTAATGTATATTAAACTCTCTTTCATGGTACATGGACATCGCTCTAATTTTTATCAATTAATTTAGTAAAACTTCATATACTTTCAAAATTAGTGGACTAACCACTATAAAATTGATATTCCCTAGAGAAACGGAGACAACAAAGGTTCCAAACCTCTTTGACCATCATCATATGTTATTACAGGATTCAACTATGTATTAAAACAATATTTTCATATTTTTGAATTTTTCTCAAAATCTATGTGTTAACCCCTACTAAAAATATTGAGTTTTTCGTAAATGCTCTATATATTGAAGCCTATAATCTTTAGATTTGTTTTAAAATTTCTAAACACATTCTACATTTGTATTAATGTATATTAAACTCTCTTTCATGGTACATGGACATCGTTCTAATTTTTATCAATTAATTTAGTAAAACTTCATATACTTTCAAAATTAGTGGACTAACCACTATAAAATTGATATTCCCTAGAGAAACGGAGACAACAAAGGTTCCAAACCTCTTTGACCATCATCATATGTTATTACAGGATTCAACTATGTATTAAAACAATATTTTCATATTTTTGAATTTTTCTCAAAATCTATGTGTTAACCCCTACGAAAATATTGAGTTTTTCGTAAATGCTCTATATATTGAAGCCTATAATCTTTAGATTTGTTTTAAAATTTCTAAACACATTCTACATTTGTATTAATGTATATTAAACTCTCTTTCATGGTACATGGACATCGTTCTAATTTTTATCAATTAATTTAGTAAAACTTTATAATACTCCCTAAATTAGTGGACTAACCACTATAAAATTGATATTCCCTAGAGAAACGGAGACAACAAAGGTTCCAAACCTCTTTGAACTTTATCATATGTTATTACAGGATTCAACTATGTATTAAAACAATATTTTCAAATTTTTCAAATTTTTCAAAATCTATGTGTTAACCCTCTGAAAATAATGAGTTTTTGGTAAATGCTCTATATATTGAAGCCTATAATCTTTAGATTTGTTTTAAAATTTATAACCACATTATAAATTTGAATTAATGTATGCTAAACTCCTTTTCATGGTACATGGACATCGCTCTAATTTTTATCAATTAATTTAGTAAAACTGCATATACTTTCTAAATTAGTGGACTAACCACTATAAAATTGTTATTCCCTAGAGAAACGGAGACAACAAAGGTTCCAAACTTCTTTGAGCTTCATCATATGTTATTACAGGATTCAACTATGTATTAAAACAATATTTTCAAATTTTTCAAAATCTATGTGTTAACCCTCTGAAAATAATGAGTTTTCGGTAAATGATCTACATATCGAAGCCTATAATCTTTAAATTTGTTTTAAAATTTATAACCACATTATACATTTGTATTAATGTATGATAAACTATTTTTCATGGTACATGGACATCATTCTAATTTTTATCAATTAATTTAGCAAAACTGCAAATACTCCCTAAATCAATGGACTAACCACTATAAAATTGATATTCCCTAAAAAAACGGAGAAAAAAAAGGTTCAAAACCTCTTTAAACTTCATCATATGTTATTACAGGATTCAACTATGTATTAAAACAATATTTTCAAATTTTTGAATTTTTCTCAAAATCTATGTGTTAACCCCCTACGAAAATATTGAGTTTTTCGGTAAACGCTCTATTTATTAAAGCCTATAATCTTTATATTTGTTTTAAAATTTATAACCACATTATAAATTTGAATTAATGTATGCTAAACTCATTTTCATGGTACATGGACATCGTTCTAATTTTTTATCAATTAATTTAGTAAAACTGCATATACTTTCTAAATTAGTGGACGAACCACTATAAAATTGCTATTCCCTAGAGAAACGGAGACAACAAAGGTTCCAAACCTCTTTGAACTTTATCATATGTTATTACAGGATTCAACTATGTATTAAAACAATATTTTCATATTTTTTGAATTTTTCTCAAAATCTATGTGTTAACCCCTACGAAAATATTGAGTTTTTCGGTAAACGCTCTATTTATTGAAGCCTATAATCTTTAAATTTGTTTTAAAATTTATAATCACATTATAAATTTGAATTAATTATGCTAAACTCATTTTCATGGTACATGGACATCGTTCTAATTTTTTGTCAATTAATTTAGTAAAACTGCATATACTTTCTAAATCAGTGGACGAACCTCTATAAAATTGATATTCCCTAGCGAAACGGAGACAACAAAGGTTCCAAACCTCTTTGAACTTTATCATATGTTATTACAGGATTCAACTATGTATTAAAACAATATTTTCATATTTTTGAATTTTTCTCAAAATCTATGTGTTAACCCCTACGAAAATAATGAGTTTTCGGTAAATGCTCTATATATTGAAGCCTATAATCTTTAAATTTGTTTTAAAATTTATAACCACATTATAAATTTGAATTAATGTATGCTAAACTTCTTTTCATGGTACATGGACATCGTTCTAATTTTTTATCAATTAATTTAGTAAAACTGCATATACTTTCTAAATTAGTGGACTAACCACTATAAAATTGATATTCCCTAGAGAAACGGAGACAACAAAGGTTCCAAACCTCTTTGAACTTCATCATATGTTATTACAGGATTCAACTATGTATTAAAACAATATTTTCAAATTTTTGAATTTTTCTCAAAATCTATGTGTTAACCCCTACGAAAATAATGAGTTTTCGGTAAATGCTCTATATATTGAAGCCTATAATCTTTAAATTTGTTTTAAAATTTATAACCACATTATAAATTTGAATTAATGTATGCTAAACTCATTTTCATGGTACATGGACATCGTTCTAATTTTTTGTCAATTAATTTAGTAAAACTGCATATACTTTCAAAATTAGTGGACGAACCTCTATAAAATTGATATTCCCTAGAGAAACGGAGACAACAAAGGTTCCAAACCTCTTTGAACTTTATCATATGTTATTAGCGGATTCAACTATTATTAAAACAGTATTGTCATATTTATTGAATTTTTATCAAAATTTATGTGTTAACCCCTACGAAAATATTGAGTTTTCGGTAAATGCTATATATATTGAAGCCTATAATCCTTAAATTTGTTTTAAAATTTGTAACCACATTATATATTTTTATTAATGTATGATAAACTTCTTTTAATGGTACATGGACATCGTTCTAATTTTTTATCAATTAATTTAGCAAAACTGCATATACTTTCTAAATTAGTGGACTAACCACTATAAAATTGATATTCCCTAGAGAAACGGAGACAACAAAGGTTCCAAACCTCTTTGAACTTCATCATATGTTATTACAGGATTCAACTATGTATTAAAACAGTATTTTCATATTTTTTGAATTTTTCTCAAAATCTATGTGTTAACCCTACGAAAATATTGAGTTTTTGGTAAATGCTTTATATATTGAAGCCTATAATCTTTAGATTTGTTTTAAAATTTATAACCACATTATAAATTTGAATTAATGTATGATAAACTTCTTTTAACGGTACATGGACATCGTTCTAATTTTTTATCAATTAATTTAGCAAAACTACAAATACTCCCTAAATCATTGGACTAACCACTATAAAATTGATATTCCTTAGAGAAATAGAGACAACAAAAGTTCCAAACCTCTTTGAACTTCATCATATGTTATTACAGGATTCATGTATGTATTAAAACAATATTGTCAAATTTTTTGAATTTTTCTCAAAATCTACGTGTTAACCCCTCCGAAAATATTGAGTTTTTGGTAAATGCTTTATATATTGAAACCTATAATTCTTAGATTTGTTTTAAAATTTATAACCACATAATAAATTTGAATTAATGTATGCTAAACTCCTTTTCATGATACATGGACATCGTTCTAATTTTTTATAATTTAATTTAGTAAAACTGCATATACTTTCTAAATTAGTGGACGAACCACTATAAAATTGCTATTCCCTAGAGAAACGGAAACAACAAAGGTTCCAAACCTCTTTGAACTTCATCATATGTTATTATACGATTCAACTATGTATTAAAACAGTATTTTCATATTTTTGAATTTTTCAAAATCTATGTGTTAACCCCTACTAAAATAATGAGTTTTCGTAAATGCTCTATATATTGAAGCCTATAATCTTTAATTTGTTTTAAAATTTATAATCACATTATAAATTTGAATTAATGTATGCTAAACTCCTTTTCATGGTACATGGACATCTTTCTAATTTTTGAATTTTTCAAAATTTTCTCAAAATCTATGTGTTAACCCCTACTTAAAATATTGAGTTTTTCGTAAATGCTCTATATATTGAAGCCTATAATCTTTAATTTGTTTTAAAAGTTATAACCACATTATAAATTTGAATTAATGTATGCTAAACTCCTTTTCATGGTACATGGACATCGTTCTAATTTTTATCAATTAATTTAGTAAAACTGCATATACTTTCTAAATTAGTGGACTAACCTCTATAAAATTGATATTCCCTAGAAGCGGAGACAACAAAGGTTCAAACCTCTTTGAACTTTATAATATGTTATTACAGGATTCAACTATGTATTAAAACAATATTTTCATATTTTTGAATTTTTCAAAATTTTCAAATTTTCTCAAAATCTATGTGTTAACCCCTACTGAAAATAATGAGTTTTCGGTAAATGCTATATATTGAAGCCTATAATCTTTAGATTTGTTTTAAAATTTATAACCACGTTATAAATTTATAAATTTGAATTAATGTATGCTAAACTCCTTTTCATGGTACATTGACATCGTTCTAATTTTTTATCAATTAATTTAGTAAAACTGCATATACTTTCTAAATTAGTGGACTAACCACTATAAAATTGCTATTCCCTAGAGAAACGGAGACAACAAAGGTTCCAAACCTCTTTGAACTTTATCATATGTTATTGCAGGATTCAACTATGTATTAAAACAACATTGTCATATTTTTTGATTTTTTCTCAAAATCTATGTATTACCTACCCCCTACGAAAATATTGAGTTTTTCGGTAAATGCTATATATATTGAAGCCTTTAATCTTTAGATTTGTTTTAAATTTTGTAACCACATTACACATTTGTATTAATTTATGATAAACTCCTTTTCATAGTACATGGACAACGTTCTAATTTTTTATCAATTAATTTAGCAAAACTGCATATACTTTCTAAATTAGTGGACGAACCACTATAAAATTGCTATTCCCTAGAGAAACGGAGACAACAAAGGTTCCAAACCTCTTTGAACTTTCTCATATGTTATTACAGGATTCAACTATGTATTAAATACAGTATTTTCATATTTTTTTTTGAATTTTTCTCAAAATCTATATGTTAACCCCTACGAAAATATTGCGTTTTCGGTAAATGCTCTATATATTGAAGCCTATCATCTTTAAATTTGTTTTAAAATTTATAATCACATTATAAATTTGAATTAATGTATGCTAAACTCCTTTTCATGGTACATGGACATCATTCTAATTTTTATCAATTCATTTAGTAAAACTGCATATACTTTCAAAATTAGTGGACTAACCTCTATAAAATTGATATTCCTAGAGAAACGGAGACAACAAAGGTTCCAAACCTCTTTGAACTTCATCATATGTTATTACAGGATTCAACTATGTATTAAAACAATATTTTCATATTTTTGAATTTTTCTCAAAATCTATGTGTTAACCCCTACGAAAATAATGAGTTTTCGGTAAATGCTCTATATATTGAAGCCTATAATCTTTAAATTTGTTTTAAAATTTATAACCACATTATAAATTTGAATTAATGTATGCTAAACTTCTTTTCATGGTACATGGACATCGTTCTAATTTTTTATCAATTAATTTAGTAAAACTGCATATACTTTCTAAATTAGTGGATGAACCACTATAAAATTGATATTCCCTAGAGAAACGGAGACAACAAAGGTTCCAAACCTCTTTGACCTTTATAATATGTTATTACAGGATTCAACTATGTATTAAAACAATATTTTCTAATTTTTTGAATTTTTCTCAAAATCTATGTGTTAACCCCTACGAAAATAATGAGTTTTCGGTAAATGCTCTATATATTGAAGCCTATAATCTTTAAATTTGTTTTAAAATTTATAACCACATTATAAATTTGAATTAATGTATGCTAAACTCCTTTTCATGGTACATGGACATCGTTCTAATTTTTTATCAATTAATTTAGTAAAACTACATATACTTTCTAAATTAGTGGATGAACCACTATAAAATTGATATTCCTAGAAGCGGAGACAACAAAGGTTCAAACCTCTTTGAACTTTATCATATGTTATTACAGGATTCAACCATGTATTAAAACAATATTTTCTAATTTTTTATCAATTAATTTAGTAAAACTGCATATACTTTCAAAATTAGTGGACGAACCTCTATAAAATTGATATTCCCTAGAGAAACGGAGACAACAAAGGTTCCAAACCTCTTTGAACTTCATCATATGTTATTACAGGATTCAACTATGTATTAAAACAATATTTTCAAATTTTTCAAAATTTTCTCAAAATCTATGTGACCCCTACGAAAATATTGAGTTTTTCGGTAAACGCTCTATTTATTGAAGCCTATAATCTTTAGATTTGTTTTAAAATTTATAACCACATTATAAATTGGAATTAATGTATGCTAAACTTCTTTTCATGGTACATGGACATCTTTCTAATTTTTTATCAATTAATTTAGTAAAACTGCATATACTTTCTAAATTAGTGGATGAACCACTATAAAATTGATATTCCCTAGAGAAACGGAGACAACAAAGGTTCCAAACCTCTTTGAACTTTATCATATGTTATTACAGGATTCAACCATGTATTAAAACAATATTTTCATATTTTTTGAATTTTTCTCAAAATCTATGTGTTAACCTCTACGAAAATAATGAGTTTTCGGTAAATGCTCTATATATTGAAGCCTATAATCTTTAAATTTGTTTTAAAATTTATAACCACATTATAAATTTGAATTAATGTATGCTAAACTTCTTTTCATGGTACATGGACATCGTTCTAATTTTTTATCAATTAATTTAGTAAAACTGCATATACTTTCTAAATTAGTGGATGAACCACTATAAAATTGATATTCCCTAGAGAAACGGAGACAACAAAGGTTCCAAACCTCTTTGAACTTCATCATATGTTATTACAGGATTCAACCATGTATTAAAACAATATTTTCAAATTTTTCAAAATTTTCTCAAAATCTATGTGTTAACCCCTACGAAAATATTGAGTTTTTCGGTAAACGCTCTATTTATTGAAGCCTATAATCTTTAGATTTGTTTTAAAATTTATAACCACATTATAAATTAGAATTAATGTATGCTAAACTTCTTTTCATGGTACATGGACATCTTTCTAATTTTTTTATCAATTCATTTAGTAAAACTGCATATACTTTCTAAATTAGTGGATGAACCACTATAAAATTGATATTCCCTAGAGAAACGGAGACAACAAAGGTTCCAAACCTCTTTGAACTTCATCATATGTTATTACAGGATTCAACTATGTATTAAAACAATATTTTCAAATTTTTCAAAATTTTCTCAAAATCTATGTGTTAACCCTATGAAAATATTGAGTTTTTCGGTAAACGCTCTATTTATTGAAGCCTATAATCTTTAGATTTGTTTTAAAATTTATAACCACATTATAAATTTGAATTAATGTATGCTAAACTTCTTTTCATGGTACATGGACATCTTTCTAATTTTTATCAATTAATTTAGTAAAGCTGCATATACTTTCTAAATTAGTGGATGAACCACTATAAAATTGATATTCCCTAGAAGCGGAGACAACAAAGGTTCCAAACCTCTTTGAACTTTATCATATGTTATTACAGGATTCAACCATGTATTAAAACAATATTTTCATATTTTTGAATTTTTCTCAAAATCTATGTGTTAACCTCTACGAAAATAATGAGTTTTCGGTAAATGCTCTATATATTGAAGTCTATAATCTTTAAATTTGTTTTAAAATTTATAACCACATTATAAATTGGAATTAATGTATGCTAAACTTCTTTTCATGGTACATGGACATCTTTCTAATTTTTATCAATTAATTTAGTAAAACTGCATATACTTTCTAAATTAGTGGATGAACCACTATAAAATTGATATTCCCTAGAGAAACGGAGACAACAAAGGTTCCAAACCTCTTTGAACTTCATCATATGTTATTACAGGATTCAACCATGTATTAAAACAATATTTTCAAATTTTTCAAAATTTTCTCAAAATCTATGTGTTAACCCTACGAAAATAATGAGTTTTCGTAAATGCTCTATATATTGAAGCCTATAATCTTTAGATTTGTTTTAAAATTTATAACCACATTATAAATTTGAATTAATGTATGCTAAACTTCTTTTCATGGTACATGGACATCTTTCTAATTTTTATCAATTAATTTAGTAAAACTGCATATACTTTCTAAATTAGTGGATGAACCACTATAAAATTGATATTCCTAGAGAAGCGGAGACAACAAAGGTTCCAAACCTCTTTGAACTTCATCATATGTTATTACAGGATTCAACCATGTATTAAAACAATATTTTCAAATTTTTCAAAATTTTCTCAAAATCTATGTGTTAACCTACGAAAATAATGAGTTTTCGTAAATGCTCTATATATTGAAGCCTATAATCTTTAAATTTGTTTTAAAATTTATAACCACCTTATAAATTTGAATTAATGTATGCTAAACTCCTTTTCATGGTACATGGACATCGCTCTAATTTTTATCAATTAATTTAGTAAAGCTGCATATACTTTCTAAATTAGTGGATGAACCACTATAAAATTGATATTCCCTAGAAGCGGAGACAACAAAGGTTCCAAACCTCTTTGAACTTCATCATATGTTATTACAGGATTCAACCATGTATTAAAACAATATTTTCAAATTTTTCAAAATCTATGTGTTAACCCTACGAAAATATTGAGTTTTTCGTAAATGCTCTATATATTGAAGCCTATAATCTTTAATTTGTTTTAAAATTTATAACCATTATAAATTTGAATTAATGTATGCTAAACTCTTTTCATGGTACATGGACATCGTTCTAATTTTTGAATTTTTCTCAAAATCTATGTGTTAACCCTACGAAAATATTGAGTTTTTCGTAAATGCTTATATATTGAAGCCTATAATCTTTAATTTGTTTTAAAATTATAACCACATTATAAATTTGAATTAATGTATGCTAAACTTCTTTTCATGGTACATGGACATCTTTCTAATTTTTATCAATTAATTTAGTAAAACTGCATATACTTTCTAAATTAATGGATGAACCACTATAAAATTGATATTCCCTAGAGAAACGGAGACAACAAAGGTTCCAAACCTCTTTGAACTTCATCATATGTTATTACAGGATTCAACTATGTATTAAAACAAAATTTTCTAATTTTTTGAATTTTTCTCAAAATCTATGTGTTAACCCCTACTTAAAATAATGAGTTTTCGTAAATGCTTATATATTGAAGCCTATAATCTTTAATTTGTTTTAAAATTTATAACCATTATAAATTTGAATTAATGTATGCTAAACTCCTTTTCATGGTACATGGACATCTTTCTAATTTTTGAATTTTTCTCAAAATCTATGTGTTAACCCCTACTAAAATAATGAGTTTTCGTAAATGCTTATATATTGAAGCCTATAATCTTTAAATTTGTTTTAAAATTTATAACCATTATAAATTTGAATTAATGTATGCTAAACTCTTTTCATGGTACATGGACATCGTTCTAATTTTTGAATTTTTCTCAAAATCTATGTGTTAACCCCTACTTAAAATAATGAGTTTTCGTAAATGCTTATATATTGAAGCCTATAATCTTTAATTTGTTTTAAAATTTATAACCATTATAAATTTGAATTAATGTATGCTAAACTCTTTTCATGGTACATGGACATCGTTCTAATTTTTTGTCAATGAATTTAGTAAAACTGCATATACTTTCAAAATTAGTGGATGAACCTCTATAAAATTGATATTCCCTAGAGAAACGGAGACAACAAAGGTTTCAAACCTCTTTGACCTTTATAATATGTTATTACAGGATTCAACTATGTATTAAAACAATATTTTCATATTTTTTGAATTTTTCTCAAAATCTATGTGTTAACCCCTACTAAAATAATGAGTTTTCGTAAATGCTTATATATTGAAGCCTATAATCTTTAATTTGTTTTAAAATTTATAACCATTATAAATTTGAATTAATGTATGCTAAACTCCTTTTCATGGTACATGGACATCTTTCTAATTTTTGAATTTTTCTCAAAATCTATGTGTTAACCCCTACTTAAAATAATGAGTTTTCGTAAATGCTTATATATTGAAGCCTATAATCTTTAAATTTGTTTTAAAATTTATAACCACATTATAAATTTGAATTAATGTATGCTAAACTCTTTTCATGGTACATGGACATCTTTCTAATTTTTATCAATTAATTTAGTAAAACTCATATACTTTCAAAATTAGTGGATCTAACCTCTATAAAATTGATATTCCTAGAGAAACGGAGACAACAAAGGTTCCAAACCTCTTTGAACTTTATCATATGTTATTACAGGATTCAACTATGTATTAAAACAATATTTTCAAATTTTCAAATTTTCAAATTTTCTCAAAATCTATGTGTTAACCCCTACGAAAATATTGAGTTTTTCGGTAAACGCTCTATTTATTGAAGCCTATAATCTTTAAATTTGTTTTAAAATTTATAACCACCTTATAAATTTGAATTAATGTATGCTAAACTCCTTTTCATGGTACATGGACATCGTTAATTTTTTATCAATTAATTTAGTAAAACTGCATATACTTTCTAAATTAGTGGATGAACCACTATAAAATTGATATTCCTAGAAGCGGAGACAACAAAGGTTTCAAACCTCTTTGACCTTTATAATATGTTATTACAGGATTCAACTATGTATTAAAACAATATTTTCATATTTTTGAATTTTTCAAAATTTTCAAATTTTCTCAAAATCTATGTGTTAACCCCTACGAAAATAATGAGTTTTCGGTAAATGCTCTATATATTGAAGCCTATAATCTTTAAATTTGTTTTAAAATTTATAACCACATTATAAATTTGAATTAATGTATGCTAAACTCCTTTTCATGGTACATGGACATCGTTCTAATTTTTTATCAATTAATTTAGTAAAACTGCATATACTTTCAAAATTAGTGGACGAACCTCTATAAAATTGATATTCCCTAGAGAAACGGAGACAACAAAGGTTCCAAACCTCTTTGAACTTTATCATATGTTATTACAGGATTCAACTATGTATTAAAACAATATTTTCAAAAAAATTTTCAAAATTTTCTCAAAATCTATGTGTTAACCCCTACGAAAATATTGAGTTTTTCGGTAAACGCTCTATTTATTGAAGCCTATAATCTTTAAATTTGTTTTAAAATTTATAACCACCTTATAAATTTGAATTAATGTATGCTAAACTCCTTTTCATGGTACATGGACATCGTTCTAATTTTTTATCAATTAATTTAGTAAAACTGCATATACTTTCTAAATTAGTGGATGAACCACTATAAAATTGATATTCCCTAGAGAAACGGAGACAACAAAGGTTTCAAACCTCTTTGACCTTTATAATATGTTATTACAGGATTCAACTATGTATTAAAACAATATTTTCATATTTTTTGAATTTTTCTCAAAATCTATGTGTTAACCCCTACGAAAATAATGAGTTTTCGGTAAATGCTCTATATATTGAAGCCTATAATCTTTAAATTTGTTTTAAAATTTATAACCACATTATAAATTTGAATTAATGTATGCTAAACTCCTTTTCATGGTACATGGACATCGTTCTAATTTTTTATCAATTAATTTAGTAAAACTGCATATACTTTCTAAATTAATGGATGAACCACTATAAAATTGATATTCCCTAGAAGCGGAGACAACAAAGGTTTCAAACCTCTTTGAACTTTATAATATGTTATTACAGGATTCAACTATGTATTAAAACAATATTTTCATATTTTTGAATTTTTCTCAAAATCTATGTGTTAACACCCCTACGAAAATAATGAGTTTTCGGTAAATGCTCTATATATTGAAACCTATAACCTTTAAATTTGTTTTAAAATTTATAACCACATTATAAATTTGAATTAATGTATGCTAAACTTCTTTTCATGGTACATGGACATCGTTCTAATTTTTGTCAATTAATTTAGTAAAACTGCATATACTTTCAAAATTAGTGGACTAACCTCTATAAAATTGATATTCCTAGAGAAGCGGAGACAACAAAGGTTTCAAACCTCTTTGAACTTCATCATATGTTATTACAGGATTCAACCATGTATTAAAACAATATTTTCAAATTTTCAAATTTTCTCAAAATCTATGTGTTAACCCATACGAAAATATTGAGTTTTTCGGTAAACGCTCTATTTATTGAAGCCTATAATCTTTAAATTTGTTTTAAAATTTATAACCACCTTATAAATTTGAATTAATGTATGCTAAACTTCTTTTCATGGTACATGGACATCGTTCTAATTTTTTATCAATTAATTTAGTAAAACTGCATATACTTTCTAAATTAGTGGATGAACCACTATAAAATTGATATTCCCTAGAGAAACGGAGACAACAAAGGTTTCAAACCTCTTTGACCTTTATAATATGTTATTACAGGATTCAACTATGTATTAAAACAATATTTTCATATTTTTGAATTTTTCTCAAAATCTATGTGTTAACCCTACGAAAATATTGAGTTTTTCGGTAAATGCTCTATATATTGAAGCCTATAATCTTTAAATTTGTTTTAAAATTTATAACCACATTATAAATTTGAATTAATGTATGCTAAACTTCTTTTCATGGTACATGGACATCGTTCTAATTTTTTGTCAATTAATTTAGTAAAACTGCATATACTTTCAAAATTAGTGGACGAACCTCTATAAAATTGATATTCCCTAGAGAAACGGAGACAACAAAGGTTTCAAACCTCTTTGAACTTCATCATATGTTATTACAGGATTCAACCATGTATTAAAACAATATTTTCAAATTTTCAAATTTTCTCAAAATCTATGTGTTAACCCCTACGAAAATATTGAGTTTTTCGGTAAACGCTCTATTTATTGAAGCCTATAATCTTTAAATTTGTTTTAAAATTTATAACCACCTTATAAATTTGAATTAATGTATGCTAAACTTCTTTTCATGGTACATGGACATCGTTCTAATTTTTATCAATTAATTTAGTAAAACCGCATATACTTTCAAAATTAGTGGACTAACCTCTATAAAATTGATATTCCTAGAAGCGGAGACAACAAAGGTTTCAAACCTCTTTGAACTTCATCATATGTTATTACAGGATTCAACCATGTATTAAATCAATATTTTCAAATTTTCAAATTTTCTCAAAATCTATGTGTTAACCCCTACAAAAATATTGAGTTTTTCGGTAAACGCTCTATTTATTGAAGCCTATAATCTTTAAATTTGTTTTAAAATTTATAACCACCTTATAAATTTGAATTAATGTATGCTAAACTTCTTTTCATGGTACATGGACATCGTTCTAATTTTTTATCAATTAATTTAGTAAAACTGCATATACTTTCTAAATTAGTGGATGAACCTCTATAAAATTGATATTCCCTAGAGAAGCGGAGACAACAAAGGTTCAAACCTCTTTGACCTTTATAATATGTTATTACAGGATTCAACTATGTATTAAAACAATATTTTCATATTTTTGAATTTTTCTCAAAATCTATGTGTTAACCCCTACGAAAATAATGAGTTTTCGGTAAATGCTCTATATATTGAAGCCTATAATCTTTAAATTTGTTTTAAAATTTATAACCACATTATAAATTTGAATTAATGTATGCTAAACTCCTTTTCATGGTACATGGACATCGTTCTAATTTTTTATCAATTAATTTAGTAAAACTGCATATACTTTCAAAATTAGTGGACGAACCTCTATAAAATTGATATTCCCTAGAGAAACGGAGACAACAAAGGTTCCAAACCTCTTTGAACTTCATCATATGTTATTACAGGATTCAACCATGTATTAAAACAATATTTTCAAATTTTTCAAAATTTTCTCAAAATCTATGTGTTAACCCCTACGAAAATATTGAGTTTTTCGGTAAACGCTCTATTTATTGAAGCCTATAATCTTTAGATTTGTTTTAAAATTTATAACCACATTATAAATTGGAATTAATGTATGCTAAAATTCTTTTCATGGTACATGGACATCTTTCTAATTTTTATCAATTCATTTAGTAAAACTCATATACTTTCAAAATTAGTGGATCTAACCTCTATAAAATTGATATTCCCTGAGAAACGGAGACAACAAAGGTTCCAAACCTCTTTGAACTTTATCATATGTTATTACAGGATTCAACTATGTATTAAAACAATATTTTCATATTTTTGAATTTTTCTCAAAATCTACGTGTTAACCCGAAAATAATGAGTTTTCAGTAAATGCTCTATATATTGAATCCTATAATCTTTAAATTTGTTTTAAAATTTATAACCACATTATAAATTTGAATTAATGTATGCTAAACTCCTTTTCATGGTACATGGACATCGTTCTAATTTTTATCAATTAATTTAGTAAGCTGCATATACTTTCTAAATTAGTGGATGAACCACTATAAAATTGATATTCCCTAGAGAAACGGAGACAACAAAGGTTCCAAACCTCTTTGAACTTCATCATATGTTATTACAGGATTCAACCATGTATTAAAACAATATTTTCAAATTTTTCAAAATTTTCTCAAAATCTATGTGTTAACCCCTACGAAAATATTGAGTTTTTCGGTAAACGCTCTATTTATTGAAGCCTATAATCTTTAAATTTGTTTTAAAATTTATAACCACCTTATAAATTTGAATTAATGTATGCTAAACTTCTTTTCATGGTACATGGACATCGTTCTAATTTTTTATCAATTAATTTAGTAAAACTGCATATACTTTCTAAATTAGTGGATGAACCACTATAAAATTGATATTCCCTAGAGAAACGGAGACAACAAAGGTTTCAAACCTCTTTGACCTTTATAATATGTTATTACAGGATTCAACTATGTATTAAAACAATATTTTCATATTTTTTGAATTTTTCTCAAAATCTATGTGTTAACCCCTACGAAAATAATGAGTTTTCGGTAAATGCTCTATATATTGAAGCCTATAATCTTTAAATTTGTTTTAAAATTTATAACCACATTATAAATTTGAATTAATGTATGCTAAACTCCTTTTCATGGTACATGGACATCGTTCTAATTTTTTATCAATTAATTTAGTAAAACTGCATATACTTTCAAAATTAGTGGATGAACCTCTATAAAATTGATATTCCCTAGAGAAACGGAGACAACAAAGGTTCCAAACCTCTTTGAACTTCATCATATGTTATTACAGGATTCAACCATGTATTAAAACAATATTTTCAAATTTTCTCAAAATCTATGTGTTAACCCCTACGAAAATAATGAGTTTTCGGTAAACGCTCTATTTATTGAAGCCTATACTCTTTAGATTTGTTTTAAAATTTATAACCACATTATAAATTGGAATTAATGTATGCTAAAATTCTTTTCATGGTACATGGACATCTTTCTAATTTTTATCAATTAATTTAGTAAGCTGCATATACTTTCTAAATTAGTGGATGAACCACTATAAAATTGATATTCCTAGAAGCGGAGACAACAAAGGTTCCAAACCTCTTTGAACTTTATCATATGTTATTACAGGATTCAACTATGTATTAAAACAATACTTTCATATTTTTTTGAATTTTTCTCAAAATCTACGTGTTAACCCTACGAAAATAATGAGTTTTCGGTAAATGCTCTATATATTGAAGCCTATAATCTTTAGATTTGTTTTAAAATTTATAACCACATTATAAGTTGGAATTAATGTATGCCAAACTTCTTTTCATGGTACATGGACATCTTTCTAATTTTTATCAATTAATTTAGTAAAACTGCATATACTTTCTAAATTAGTGGATCTAACCACTATAAAATTGATATTCCTAGAGAAACGGAGACAACAAAGGTTCCAAACCTCTTTGAACTTTATCATATGTTATTACAGGATTCAACTATGTATTAAAACAATATTTTCATATTTTTGAATTTTTCTCAAAATCTACGTGTTAACCCCTACGAAAATAATGAGTTTTCGGTAAATGCTCTATATATTGAATCCTATAATCTTTAAATTTGTTTTAAAATTTATAACCACATTATAAATTTGAATTAATGTATGCTAAACTCCTTTTCATGGTACATGGACATCGTTCTAATTTTTTATCAATTAATTTAGTAAAACTGCATATACTTTCTAAATTAGTGGATGAACCACTATAATATTGATATTCCCTAGAGAAACGGAGACAACAAAGGTTCCAAACCTCTTTGAACTTCATCATATGTTATTACAGGATTCAACCATGTATTAAAACAATATTTTCAAATTTTTCAAAATTTTCTCAAAATCTATGTGTTAACCCTCTGAAAATAATGAGTTTTCTGTAAACGCTCTATTTATTGAAGCCTATAATCTTTAGATTTGTTTTAAAATTTATAACCACATTATAAATTGGAATTAATGTATGCTAAAATTCTTTTCATGGTACATGGACATCTTTCTAATTTTTTATCAATTCATTTAGTAAAACTGCATATACTTTCTAAATTAGTGGACGAACCACTATAAAATTGCTATTCCCTAGAGAAACGGAGACAACAAAGGTTCCAAACCTCTTTGAACTTTATCATATGTTATTACAGGATTCACTTATGTATTAAAACAATATTTTCATATTTTTTTGAATTTTTCTCAAAATCTACGTGTTAACCCGAAAATAATGAGTTTTCAGTAAATGCTCTATATATTGAATCCTATAATCTTTAAATTTGTTTTAAAATTTATAACCACATTATAAATTTGAATTAATGTATGCTAAACTCCTTTTCATGGTACATGGACATCGTTCTAATTTTTTATAAGTTAATTTAGTAAAACTGCATATACTTTCTAAATTAATGGATGAACCACTATAAAATTGATATTCCCTAGAGAAACGGAGACAACAAAGGTTCCAACCCTCTTTGAACTTCATCATATGTTATTACAGGATTCACTTATGTATTAAAACAATATTTTCATATTTTTTTGAATTTTTCTCAAAATCTACGTGTTAACCCGAAAATAATGAGTTTTCAGTAAATGCTCTATATATTGAATCCTATAATCTTTAAATTTGTTTTAAAATTTATAACCACATTATAAATTTGAATTAATGTATGCTAAACTCCTTTTCATGGTACATGGACATCGTTCTAATTTTTTATAAGTTAATTTAGTAAAACTGCATATACTTTCTAAATTAATGGATGAACCACTATAAAATTGATATTCCCTAGAGAAACGGAGACAACAAAGGTTTCAAACCTCTTTGAACTTTATAATATGTTATTACAGGATTCAACTATGTATTAAAACAATATTTTCATATTTTTGAATTTTTCTCAAAATCTATGTGTTAACCCTACGAAAATAATGAGTTTTCGGTAAATGCTCTATATATTGAAGCCTATAATCTTTAAATTTGTTTTAAAATTTATAACCACATTATAAATTTGAATTAATGTATGCTAAACTCCTTTTCATGGTACATGGACATCGTTCTAATTTTTATCAATTAATTTAGTAAAACTGCATATACTTTCTAAATTAGTGGATGAACCACTATAAAATTGATATTCCCTAGAAGCGGAGACAACAAAGGTTTCAAACCTCTTTGACCTTTATAATATGTTATTACAGGATTCAACTATGTATTAAAACAATATTTTCATATTTTTTGAATTTTTCTCAAAATCTATGTGTTAACCCCTACGAAAATAATGAGTTTTCGGTAAATGCTCTATATATTGAAGCCTATAATCTTTAAATTTGTTTTAAAATTTATAACCACATTATAAATTTGAATTAATGTATGCTAAACTCCTTTTCATGGTACATGGACATCGTTCTAATTTTTTATCAATTAATTTAGTAAAACTGCATATACTTTCTAAATTAGTGGATGAACCACTATAAAATTGATATTCCCTAGAAGCGGAGACAACAAAGGTTTCAAACCTCTTTGACCTTTATAATATGTTATTACAGGATTCAACTATGTATTAAAACAATATTTTCATATTTTTTGAATTTTTCTCAAAATCTATGTGTTAACCCCTACGAAAATAATGAGTTTTCGGTAAATGCATTATATATTGAAGCCTATAATCTTTAAATTTGTTTTAAAATTTATAACCACATTATAAATTTGAATTAATGTATGCTAAACTCCTTTTCATGGTACATGGACATCGTTCTAATTTTTTATCAATTAATTTAGTAAAACTGCATATACTTTCAAAATTAGTGGATGAACCTCTATAAAATTGATATTCCCTAGAGAAACGGAGACAACAAAGGTTCCAAACCTCTTTGAACTTCATCATATGTTATTACAGGATTCAACCATGTATTAAAACAATATTTTCAAAATTTTCTCAAAATCTATGTGTTAACCCCCTACGAAAATATTGAGTTTTTCGGTAAACGCTCTATTTATTGAAGCCTATAATCTTTAAATTTGTTTTAAAATTTATAACCACATTATAAATTTGAATTAATGTATGCTAAACTCCTTTTCATGGTACATGGACATCGTTCTAATTTTTTATCAATTAATTTAGTAAAACTGCATATACTTTCAAAATTAGTGGATGAACCTCTATAAAATTGATATTCCCTAGAGAAACGGAGACAACAAAGGTTCCAAACCTCTTTGAACTTTATCATATGTTATTACAGGATTCAACCATGTATTAAAACAATATTTTCAAAATTTTCTCAAAATCTATGTGTTAACCCCCTACGAAAATATTGAGTTTTTCGGTAAACGCTCTATTTATTGAAGCCTATAATCTTTAGATTTGTTTTAAAATTTATAACCACATTATAAGTTGGAATTAATGTATGCCAAACTTCTTTTCATGGTACATCGACATCTTTCTAATTTTTTATCGATTCATTTAGTAAAACTGCATATACTTTCTAAATTAGTGGACGAACCACTATAAAATTGCTATTCCCTAGAGAAACGGAGACAACAAAGGTTCCAAACCTCTTTGAACTTTATCATATGTTATTACAGGATTCAACTATGTATTAAAACAGTATTTTCATATTTTTGAATTTTTCTCAAAATCTACGTGTTAACCCCTACGAAAATAATGAGTTTTCGGTAAATGCTCTATATATTGAATCCTATAATCTTTAAATTTGTTTTAAAATTTATAACCACATTATAAATTTGAATTAATGTATGCTAAACTCCTTTTCATGGTACATGGACATCTTTCTAATTTTTATCAATTAATTTAGTAAAGCTGCATATACTTTCTAAATTAGTGGATGAACCACTATAAAATTGATATTCCCTAGAGAAACGGAGACAACAAAGGTTTCAAACCTCTTTGACCTTTATAATATGTTATTACAGGATTCAACTATGTATTAAAACAATATTTTCATATTTTTTGAATTTTTCTCAAAATCTATGTGTTAACCCCTACGAAAATAATGAGTTTTCGGTAAATGCTCTATATATTGAAGCCTATAATCTTTAAATTTGTTTTAAAATTTATAACCACATTATAAATTTGAATTAATGTATGCTAAACTCCTTTTCATGGTACATGGACATCGTTCTAATTTTTATCAATTAATTTAGTAAAGCTGCATATACTTTCTAAATTAATGGATGAACCACTATAAAATTGATATTCCTAGAAGCGGAGACAACAAAGGTTTCAAACCTCTTTGAACTTTATAATATGTTATTACAGGATTCAACTATGTATTAAAACAATATTTTCATATTTTTGAATTTTTCTCAAAATCTATGTGTTAACCCCTACGAAAATAATGAGTTTTCGGTAAATGCGCTATATATTGAAGCCTATAATCTTTAAATTTGTTTTAAAATTTATAACCACATTATAAATTTGAATTAATGTATGCTAAACTTCTTTTCATGGTACATGGACATCGTTCTAATTTTTTATCAATTAATTTAGTAAAACTGCATATACTTTCTAAATTAATGGATGAACCACTATAAAATTGATATTCCCTAGAGAAACGGAGACAACAAAGGTTTCAAACCTCTTTGAACTTTATAATATGTTATTACAGGATTCAACTATGTATTAAAACAATATTTTCATATTTTTGAATTTTTCTCAAAATCTATGTGTTAACCCCTACGAAAATAATGAGTTTTCGTAAATGCTTATATATTGAAGCCTATAATCTTTAAATTTGTTTTAAAATTTATAACCACATTATAAATTTGAATTAATGTATGCTAAACTCCTTTTCATGGTACATGGACATCGTTCTAATTTTTTATCAATTAATTTAGTAAAACTGCATATACTTTCTAAATTAGTGGATGAACCACTATAAAATTGATATTCCCTAGAGAAACGGAGACAACAAAGGTTTCAAACCTCTTTGACCTTTATAATATGTTATTACAGGATTCAACTATGTATTAAAACAATATTTTCATATTTTTTGAATTTTTCTCAAAATCTATGTGTTAACCCCTACGAAAATAATGAGTTTTCTGTAAATGCATTATATATTGAAGCCTATAATCTTTAAATTTGTTTTAAAATTTATAACCACATTATAAATTTGAATTAATGTATGCTAAACTCCTTTTCATGGTACATGGACATCGTTCTAATTTTTTATCAATTAATTTAGTAAAACTGCATATACTTTCAAAATTAGTGGATGAACCTCTATAAAATTGATATTCCCTAGAGAAACGGAGACAACAAAGGTTCCAAACCTCTTTGAACTTCATCATATGTTATTACAGGATTCAACCACGTAATAAAACAATATTTTCAAAATTTTCTCAAAATCTATGTGTTAACCCCCTACGAAAATATTGAGTTTTTCGGTAAACACTCTATTTATTGAAGCCTATAATCTTTAGATTTGTTTTAAAATTTATAACCACATTATAAATTGGAATTAATGTATGCTAAACTTCTTTTCATGGTACATGGACATCTTTCTAATTTTTTATCAATTCATTTAGTAAAACTGCATATACTTTCTAAATTAGTGGACGAACCACTATAAAATTGCTATTCCCTAGAGAAACGGAGACAACAAAGGTTCCAAACCTCTTTGAACTTTATCATATGTTATTACAGGATTCAACTATGTATTAAAACAGTATTTTCATATTTTTGAATTTTTCTCAAAATCTACGTGTTAACCCCTACGAAAATAATGAGTTTTCGGTAAATGCTCTATATATTGAATCCTATAATCTTTAAATTTGTTTTAAAATTTATAACCACATTATAAATTTGAATTAATGTATGCTAAACTCCTTTTCATGGTACATGGACATCATTCTAATTTTTTATCAATTAATTTAGTAAAACTGCATATACTTTCTAAATTAGTGGATGAACCACTATAAAATTGATATTCCCTAGAGAAACGGAGACAACAAAGGTTTCAAACCTCTTTGACCTTTATAATATGTTATTACAGGATTCAACTATGTATTAAAACAATATTTTCATATTTTTTGAATTTTTCTCAAAATCTATGTGTTAACCCCTACGAAAATAATGAGTTTTCGGTAAATGCTCTTTATATTGAAGCCTATAATCTTTAAATTTGTATTAAAATTTATAACCACATTATAAATTTGAATTAATGTATGCTAAACTAATTTTCATGGTACATGGACATCGTTCTAATTTTTTATCAATTAATTTAGTAAAACTGCATATACTTTCAAAATTAGTGGACGAACCTCTATAAAATTGATATTCCCTAGAGAAACGGAGACAACAAAGGTTCCAAACCTCTTTGAACTTTATCATATGTTATTACAGGATTCAACCATGTATTAAAACAAAATTTTCATATTTTTTGAATTTTTCTCAAAATCTATGTGTTAACCCATACGAAAATAATGAGTTTTCGGTAAATGCGCTATATATTGAAGCCTATAATCTTTAAATTTGTTTTAAAATTTATAATCACATTATAAATTTGAATTAATGTATGCTAAACTCCTTTTCATGGTACATGGACATCGTTCTAATTTTTTATCAATTAATTTAGTAAAACTGCATATACTTTCAAAATTAGTGGACGAACCTCTATAAAATTGATATTCCCTAGAGAAACGGAGACAACAAAGGTTCCAAACCTCTTTGAACTTCATCATATGTTATTACAGGATTCAACCATGTATTAAAACAATATTTTCAAATTTTTCAAAATTTTCTCAAAATCTATGTGTTAACCCCTACGAAAATATTGAGTTTTTCGGTAAACGCTCTATTTATTGAAGCCTATAATCTTTAGATTTGTTTTAAAATTTATAACCACATTATAAATTTGAATTAATGTATGCTAAACTCCTTTTCATGGTACATGGACATCTTTCTAATTTTTATCAATTAATTTAGTAAAAGCTGCATATACTTTCTAAATTAGTGGATCTAACCACTATAAAATTGATATTCCCTAGAGAAACGGAGACAACAAAGGTTCCAAACCTCTTTGAACTTTATCATATGTTATTACAGGATTCAACTATGTATTAAAACAATATTTTCATATTTTTTGAATTTTTCTCAAAATCTATGTGTTAACCCCTACGAAAATAATGAGTTTTCGGTAAATGCTCTATATATTGAAGCCTATAATCTTTAAATTTGTTTTAAAATTTATAACCACATTATAAATTTGAATTAATGTATGCTAAACTCCTTTTCATGGTACATGGACATCGTTCTAATTTTTTATCAATTAATTTAGTAAAACTGCATATACTTTCAAAATTAGTGGACGAACCTCTATAAAATTGATATGCCCTAGAGAAACGGAGACAACAAAGGTTTCAAACCTCTTTGAACTTTATCATATGTTATTACAGGATTCAACTATGTATTAAAACAAAATTTTCATATTTTTTGAATTTTTCTCAAAATCTATGTGTTAACCCCTACGAAAATATTGAGTTTTTCGTAAATGCTCTATATATTGAAGCCTATAATCTTTAATTTGTTTTAAAATTTATAACCACATTATAAATTTGAATTAATGTATGCTAAACTCCTTTTCATGGTACATGGACATCGTTCTAATTTTTTATCAATTAATTTAGTAAAACTGCATATACTTTCAAAATTAGTGGATGAACCACTATAAAATTGATATTCCCTAGAGAAACGGAGACAACAAAGGTTTCAAACCTCTTTGACCTTTATAATATGTTATTACAGGATTCAACTATGTATTAAAACAATATTTTCATATTTTTTGAATTTTTCTCAAAATCTATGTGTTAACCCTACGAAAATATTGAGTTTTTCGTAAATGCTTATATATTGAAGCCTATAATCTTTAGATTTGTTTTAAAATTTATAACCACATTATAAATTTGAATTAATGTATGCTAAACTTCTTTTCATGGTACATGGACATCGTTCTAATTTTTTATCAATTAATTTAGTAAAACTGCATATACTTTCAAAATTAGTGGACGAACCTCTATAAAATTGATATGCCATAGAGAAACGGAGACAACAAAGGTTCCAAACCTCTTTGAACTTTATCATATGTTATTACAGGATTCAACTATGTATTAAAACAATATTTTCATATTTTTGAATTTTTCTCAAAATCTATGTGTTAACCCCTACGAAAATAATGAGTTTTCGGTAAATGCTCTATATATTGAAGCCTATAATCTTTAAATTTGTTTTAAAATTTATAACCACATTATAAATTTGAATTAATGTATGCTAAACTCCTTTTCATGGTACATGGACATCGTTCTAATTTTTTATAAGTTAATTTAGTAAAACTGCATATACTTTCTAAATTAATGGATGAACCACTATAAAATTGATATTCCCTAGAAGCGGAGACAACAAAGGTTCAAACCTCTTTGAACTTTATAATATGTTATTACAGGATTCAACCATGTATTAAAACAATATTTTCATATTTTTGAATTTTTCAAAATCTATGTGTTAACCCCTACTAAAATAATGAGTTTTCGTAAATGCTCTATATATTGAAGCCTATAATCTTTAATTTGTTTTAAAATTTATAACCACATTATAAATTTGAATTAATGTATGCTAAACTCCTTTTCATGGTACATGGACATCGTTCTAATTTTTGAATTTTTCTCAAAATCTATGTGTTAACCCCTACTAAAATATTGAGTTTTTCGTAAATGCTCTATATATTGAAGCCTATAATCTTTAATTTGTTTTAAAATTTATAACCACATTATAAATTTGAATTAATGTATGCTAAACTCCTTTTCATGGTACATGGACATCGTTCTAACTTTTTGTCAATTAATTTAGTAAAACTGCATATACTTTCAAAATTAGTGGACGAACCTCTATAAAATTGATATTCCCTAGAGAAACGGAGACAACAAAGGTTCCAAACCTCTTTGAACTTCATCATATGTTATTACAGGATTCAACCATGTATTAAAACAATATTTTCAAATTTTCAAATTTTCTCAAAATCTATGTGTTAACCCCTACAAAAATATTGAGTTTTTCGTAAATGCTCTATATATTGAAGCCTATAATCTTTAATTTGTTTTAAAATTTATAACCACATTATAAATTTGAATTAATGTATGCTAAACTCTTTTCATGGTACATGGACATCGCTCTAATTTTTATCAATTAATTTAGTAAAGCTGCATATACTTTCTAAATTAGTGGATCTAACCTCTATAAAATTGATATTCCTAGAGAAGCGGAGACAACAAAGGTTCCAAACCTCTTTGAACTTTATCATATGTTATTACAGGATTCAACCATGTATTAAAACAATATTTTCAAATTTTTGAATTTTCTCAAAATCTATGTGTTAACCCTACGAAAATAATGAGTTTTCGTAAATGCTCTATATATTGAAGCCTATAATCTTTAAATTTGTTTTAAAATTTATAACCACATTATAAATTTGAATTAATGTATGCTAAACTCCTTTTCATGGTACATGGACATCGTTCTAATTTTTTATCAATTAATTTAGTAAAACTGCATATACTTTCTAAATTAGTGGATGAACCACTATAAAATTGATATTCCCTAGAGAAACGGAGACAACAAAGGTTTCAAACCTCTTTGACCTTTATAATATGTTATTACAGGATTCAACTATGTATTAAAACAATATTTTCATATTTTTGAATTTTTCTCAAAATCTATGTGTTAACCCTACGAAAATAATGAGTTTTCGCAAAATGCTCTATATATTGAAGCCTATAATCTTTAAATTTGTATTAAAATTTATAACCACATTATAAATTTGAATTAATGTATGCTAAACTCCTTTTCATGGTACATGGACATCGCTCTAATTTTTATCAATTAATTTAGTAAAACTGCATATACTTTCAAAATTAGTGGATGAACCACTATAAAATTGATATTCCTAGAAGCGGAGACAACAAAGGTTCCAAACCTCTTTGAACTTCATCATATGTTATTACAGGATTCAACCATGTATTAAAACAATATTTTCAAATTTTCTCAAAATCTATGTGTTAACCCCTACTTAAAATATTGAGTTTTTCGTAAATGCTCTATATATTGAAGCCTATAATCTTTAGATTTGTTTTAAAATTTATAACCACATTATAAATTTGAATTAATGTATGCTAAACTTCTTTTCATGGTACATGGACATCGTTCTAATTTTTATCAATTAATTTAGTAAAGCTGCATATACTTTCTAAATTAGTGGACTAACCACTATAAAATTGATATTCCTAGAGAAACGGAGACAACAAAGGTTCCAAACCTCTTTGAACTTTATCATATGTTATTACAGGATTCAACTATGTATTAAAACAGTATTTTCATATTTTTGAATTTTTCTCAAAATCTATGTGTTAACCCTACGAAAATATTGAGTTTTCGGTAAATGCTCTATATATTGAAGCCTATAATCTTTAAATTTGTTTTAAAATTTATAACCACATTATAAATTTGAATTAATGTATGCTAAACTCCTTTTCATGGTACATGGACATCGTTCTAATTTTTTATCAATTAATTTAGCAAAGCTGCAAATACTCTCTAAATCAGTGGACTAACCACTATAAAATTGATATTCCCTAGAGAAACGGAGACAACAAAGGTTCCAAACCTCTTTGAACTTCATCATATGTTATTACAGGATTCAACTATGTATTAAAACAAAATTTTCTAATTTTTTGAATTTTTCTCAAAATCTATGTTAACCCCTACTAAAATAATGAGTTTTCGTAAATGCTCTATATATTGAAGCCTATAATCTTTAGATTTGTTTTAAAATTTATAACCACATTATAAATTTGAATTAATGTATGCTAAACTCCTTTTCATGGTACATGGACATCGTTCTAATTTTTTATCAATTAATTTAGTAAAACTGCATATACTTTCTAAATTAGTGGATGAACCACTATAAAATTGATATTCCCTAGAGAAACGGAGACAACAAAGGTTCCAAACCTCTTTGAAC
This sequence comes from Brassica carinata, assembly GCA_016771965.1. NCBI lineage: Eukaryota > Viridiplantae > Streptophyta > Magnoliopsida > Brassicales > Brassicaceae > Brassica > Brassica carinata. The sequence goes on from CM028699.1 coordinate 65,026,748, forward strand.
TTCATCATATGTTATTACAGGATTCAACCATGTATTAAAACAATATTTTCAAATTTTCTCAAAATCTATGTTAACCCCTACGAAAATAATGAGTTTTCTGTAAATGCATTATATATTGAAGCCTATAATCTTTAGATTTGTTTTAAAATTTATAACCACATTATAAATTTGAATTAATGTATGCTAAACTTCTTTTCATGGTACATGGACATCGTTCTAATTTTTTATCAATTAATTTAGTAAAACTGCATATACTTTCTAAATTAGTGGACGAACCACTATAAAATTGATATTCCCTAGAGAAACGGAGACAACAAAGGTTCCAAACCTCTTTGAACTTTATCATATGTTATTACAGGATTCAACTATGTATTAAAACAATATTTTCAAATTTTTCAAATTTTCTCAAAATCTATGTGTTAACCCCTACAAAAATATTGAGTTTTTCGGTAAACGCTCTATTTATTGAAGCCTATAATCTTTAAATTTGTTTTAAAATTTATAACCACATTATAAATTTGAATTAATGTATGCTAAACTCCTTTTCATGGTACATGGACATCGTTCTAATTTTTTATCAATTAATTTAGTAAAACCTCCATATACTTTCTAAATTAGTGGATGAACCACTATAAAATTGATATTCCCTAGAGAAACGGAGACAACAAAGGTTTCAAACCTCTTTGACCTTTATAATATGTTATTACAGGATTCAACTATGTATTAAAACAATATTTTCATATTTTTTGAATTTTTCTCAAAATCTATGTGTTAACCCCTACGAAAATAATGAGTTTTCTGTAAATGCATTATATATTGAAGCCTATAATCTTTAAATTTGTTTTAAAATTTATAACCACATTATAAATTTGAATTAATGTATGCTAAACTCCTTTTCATGGTACATGGACATCGTTCTAATTTTTTATCAATTAATTTAGTAAAACTGCATATACTTTCTAAATTAGTGGATGAACCACTATAAAATTGATATTCCCTAGAGAAACGGAGACAACAAAGGTTCAAACCTCTTTGAACTTTATCATATGTTATTACAGGATTCAACTATGTATTAAAACAATATTTTCATATTTTTGAATTTTTCTCAAAATCTATGTGTTAACCCCTACGAAAATATTGAGTTTTTCGTAAATGCTCTATATATTGAAGCCTATAATCTTTAAATTTGTTTTAAAATTTATAACCACATTATAAATTTGAATTAATGTATGCTAAACTTCTTTTCATGGTACATGGACATCGTTCTAATTTTTTATCAATTAATTTAGTAAAACTGCATATACTTTCAAAATTAGTGGATGAACCTCTATAAAATTGATATTCCCTAGAGAAACGGAGAAAACAAAGGTTCCAAACCTCTTTGAACTTTATCATATGTTATTACAGGATTCAACCATGTATTAAAACAAAATTTTCATATTTTTTGAATTTTTCTCAAAATCTATGTGTTAACCCCTACGAAAATATTGAGTTTTTCGGTAAATGCTCTATATATTGAAGCCTATAATCTTTAAATTTGTTTTAAAATTTATAACCACATTATAAATTTGAATTAATGTATGCTAAACTCCTTTTCATGGTACATGGACATCGTTCTAATTTTTTATCAATTAATTTAGTAAAACTGCATATACTTTCAAAATTAGTGGATGAACCACTATAAAATTGATATTCCCTAGAGAAACGGAGACAACAAAGGTTTCAAACCTCTTTGACCTTTATAATATGTTATTACAGGATTCAACTATGTATTAAAACAATATTTTCATATTTTTTGAATTTTTCTCAAAATCTATGTGTTAACCCCTACGAAAATAATGAGTTTTCTGTAAATGCATTATATATTGAAGCCTATAATCTTTAAATTTGTTTTAAAATTTATAACCACATTATAAATTTGAATTAATGTATGCTAAACTCCTTTTCATGGTACATGGACATCGTTCTAATTTTTTATCAATTAATTAAGTAAAACTGCATATACTTTCAAAATTAGTGGACGAACCTCTATAAAATTGATATGCCCTAGAGAAACGGAGAAAACAAAGGTTCCAAACCTATTTGAACTTTATCATATGTTATTACAGGATTCAACTATGTATTAAAACAAAATTTTCTAATTTTTTGAATTTTTCTCAAAATCTATGTGTTAACCCCTACGAAAATAATGAGTTTTCGGTAAATGCGCTATATATTGAAGCCTATAATCTTTAAATTTGTTTTAAAATTAATAACCACATTATAAATTTGAATTAATGTATGCTAAACTCCTTTTCATGGTACATGGACATCGTTCTAATTTTTTGTCAATGAATTTAGTAAAACTGCATATACTTTCAAAATTAGTGGACGAACCTCTATAAAATTGATATTCCCTAGAGAAACGGAGACAACAAAGGTTCCAAACCTCTTTGAACTTCATCATATGTTATTACAGGATTCAACCATGTATTAAAACAATATTTTCAAATTTTTCAAAATTTTCTCAAAATCTATGTGTTAACCCCTACGAAAATATTGAGTTTTTCGGTAAACGCTCTATTTATTGAAGCCTATAATCTTTAAATTTGTTTTAAAATTTATAACCACATTATAAATTTGAATTAATGTATGCTAAACTCCTTTTCATGGTACATGGACATCGTTCTAATTTTTTATCAATTAATTTAGTAAAACTGCATATACTTTCTAAATTAGTGGATGAACCACTATAAAATTGATATTCCCTAGAGAAACGGAGACAACAAAGGTTTCAAA
>CM028699.1:65029625-65130273 GCA_016771965.1 Brassica carinata
CTTCACTAGGAACACACTTCTTATCTCAAATCTCATTGATCTTCGTGGACATGCTGAATATTTACAAGTAAGTCTTTGTAATACTTATACAAACCGTTAACATTATTCTTCTTATAACTTAGTGATAGAATTCACTTTACTCTTCATCTTCTGCACCAGAATGTACAGTGAATTCCTGTCAAGCAACATTCCTTATGGTGGCCAGTATGCTTCTGTTGTTAAGCTTCTAAGGTAGGACGACTTTTTATACTAAATATAAAATAATCACAGGTATATATTATAGTACAAAATTGAATAAATACTATAATTTTTTTTGTGCTTTATGAAACAGGTCTGCTAAGAGAGAAATCCTGAAGCTGATAAAAACGTTTCTAGAGAAAGATGAAAAGAAGCCACACATTGGCAAACATTTTGTTCCACCATTGATGGATGCAGTACTTGCTGACTATGCAAGAAATTTTCCTGATGCAAGGGAATCAGAAGTTTTATCACTCTTTGCGGCAATAATAAACCAGTATGTCTTCTTCTCTCTGCTGATGCGTGATTAATCAAAAGAGAAGTTGTTAAGACAAAATGTAACATGGAAATGTGTTTGTGTAGGTACAAGGTTGCAATGAAAGATGAGGTCCCTCGCATTTTCGAATCTGTTTTCCTTTGCACTTTGGAGGTAACAGGTTTTAATGGTCCATGGGAATATTATTTTCTACTGTTTATGGAAGCAGAGATGATGGAGTGAAATATATAAAGAGGGTCAAATTGTTTCCATCTTTTATGCAGATGATCACTAAGAATTTTGAAGATTATCCAGAACACCGGCTCAAGTTTTTCTCGTTACTTCGTGCCATTGCTACATATTGTTTCCCTGCCTTGCTACAGTTGACAAGTGAGGTTGGTGATTCCGGTCTTTACCTGGTCGTAGTGAGCTATCATCTCTTTCTATCTTAATTGGTCACTAGTGATCCTTGAGCTTTTCTTGTTTTTTTATGCCTCTCATCAGCAACTGAAGCTAGTGATGGATTCAGTAATCTGGGCGGTTAGGCATACAGAAAGAAACATCGCTGGAACCGGGATTAAACTCTTACTGGTGTTTCTGAACAATTTTAAGGTTTTGAAACCTAACTGTTCTATTTTTATCTTCATTTATTCTGGCACTATATGCATGATCTATAACATGTTTTTCTCTCTGGTTGTGACAGAAATCTGACTTCTGTAACCAATTCCACCAAACATACTTCATGCAAATTGAGCAAGAAATTATTGCCGTGTTGACCGATACCTTTCACAAGCCAGAGTTCGAGTGGCATGTGATGGTGCTACAGCGCCTATTTTCACTGGTAAAATATTATATATTTATATACACACACACACACACACACTTGAGAATCTACCATTTGCTAGTTTCTGTGGATCTTGAGGGAGGTCGATTATAAAACATTTCAGGTAGAGAGCGGTTCTTTAACAGAACCTTTGTGGGATGCTTCAACGGTACCTCATCAGTATCCAAATAATGCCGATTATGTTTGTGAATGCACCATCAAGCTTCTAAGCTCAGCATTCCCCAACATAATGGTACAGGAGGTGACAGAATTTGTGAAAGGACTTTATCAGTTGAGAGGTCACCCTGAAATATTTAGGAATAACTTACGAGAATTCCTTATACGGTCCAAAGAGTTTTCTGCATAGGTATATATATACTAGTTTAACTTACAAAGATTGGTGTCTCTTCTATATAAACCACATTTCATTCAAACTCAGTTGAATGTGTTTTTTTTTTCTCTTCTTCAGGAGAACAAAGACTTATATGGTGAAGAAGCTGCTGCTAAGTTATTGAGGGAGAGACAAAGAATGCTTTTGGTTCTTGGACTTATTGCTCCCAAAATGACTGATTCATAAAAATATTTATTTTCATAGCAAAGTCTTTTTTTTTTTTTGAAACAGAGAAGTGTGGGATTTATTTCTTTTTTTTTTTTTTTGTTGCTAAGAATATTTTTTGTTTTTGCTAAGAGGATTTATTTCTTCTATTAGCTTGGATGATTTGGTTTTTCTAGTATCAATGAAACCTTTTCAGAACTTCGTACCATAATCAAATTCCTTAATAAACAAAAATTATCTACCTTATTTGTTATAGATTATAAAGATGTATAGGTTTATTACGTATATGCAATATGTTACATTAGAAAGCTTCACATTGACCCTGTAATATCTTTAGGCTAATAGGTAGGTCCAATCAACATTTCCTAAATTTTCTCTCACTCGGATTGAAAACCGGTCTCAGTCGGTTTAATTTTTATAAACCGAGTTACAATTGAATTGGGGAGAGATCAAACCAAACCAAGCCGAATCTAAAAGACAGACAACTGGAATCATCCCTCGTAACGAAAACGCTACCTCCCCCTTTCTTTCTCGGAAAGATCTTCGTCGTCGTGTTCCTGGAAATCAATCAATCAATCGTCTTCGTTTAATTATCTCTGTTTCCTTCAGCTTCAATCGTTAATAGAAAGTAGAATAGGGATCAGAGAGCTCTTTTGGGGTTGTTGACATGGGTCAAACTTTTCGCAAGCTTTTCGATACTTTCTTCGGCAATCAGGAGATGAGGGTAACTCTCTCTCCTTCTCTTAATCCTGTTTAATTTTTTTGTTCAGTCTCTTCTTGTTACTTCGTGCCATTGCTACATATTGTTTCCGTGCATTGCTACAGTTGTCAAGTGAGGTTGGTGATTCTGGTCTTTACCTGGTCGTAGTGAGCTATCATATCTTTCTACATCAAATGGTCAATAGTAATCCTTGAGCTTTTCTTGTTTTTTTTATGCCTCTCATCAGCAACTGAAGCTAGTCATGGATTCGGTTATCTGGGCGTTTAGGCATACCGAAAGAAACATCGCTGAAACAGGACTTAAACTCTTACTTGTGTTGCTGAAAAAGTTTCAGGTTTTTAAACCTAAGCGTTTCATTTTTAGCCCTCATTATGGCACATTATATATATGTCTGATCAATAACATGTTTTCTCTCTGATTGTGACAGAAATCTGCTTTCTCTAACCAATTCTACCGGACATACTTAATGCAAATTGAGCAAGAAATTATTGCCGTGTTGACCGATACCTTTCACAAGCCAGAGTTCTATTGGCATGTGTTCGTGCTACAGCGCCTATTTCAACTGGTAAAAAATCTATATATATATATATACACACACTTAAAAATCTACCATTTGCTAGTTTCAGTGGATCTTGAGGGAGGTCCATTAATATAAAACATTTTCAGGTGGAGAGCGGTGCTTTGACCGAACCTTTGTGGGATGCTTCAGCGGTGCCTCAACAGTATCCAGATAATGCCGCCTTTGTTTGTGATCACACCACCAAGCTTCTAAGCTCGTCATTCCCCAACATAAGTGTACCAGAGGTGACAGAATTTGTGAAAGGACTTTATGAGTTGAGAGATCACCCTGTTCCATTTAAGAATAACGTACGAGACTTCCTTATACGGTCCAAAGAATTTTCTGCTCAGGTAACATAGTTTAACTACAAAAGATTGGGTTCTCTTTCTTTTATTAAACCACGTTTCATTCAAACTCAACTGAATGTTTTGTTCTTCTTCTTCTTCAGGATAACAAAGATTTAGATGCTGGACCTATTGCTCCCGACGAGAATCCAGATGAGATGAGTGATTCATAAAAATATTATTTATTTTCATAGCAAAGTCTTCAAACAATATGTCTCTTTATATTATCTTGGATGATTTGGTTTTCTAGTATAATTGAAACCTTTGGAGGATTTTATGCCATAATCAAATTCCTTAATAAATAATTATAGATAAAGTTGTTAGGTCTAAGTGTAGGTCAAAGTCAAACCAACATTTCCTAAAATGTTCTCTTACTCGGATTGAAAACCGGTTTTAGTCGGTTGAAATTTTTGTAAACCGAGTTACAATTGAATTGGAGAGATCAAACCAAGCAAGAATCTAAAGACAAGTGGAATCCCTCGTAACGAAAACGCTACCTTCTTCTCTCTTCCCTTTCTTTCTCGGAAAGTTCTTCTTCATATGTGAATTCTCGTTGAAATCGATCATCTTCGTTTGATTATCTCTGATTCCTTCACCTTCGCTCTCTCTCTTCGGTATCAAATTGATCGTAGCTATTGGTGGTTGACATGGGTCAAACTTTCCGCAAGCTTTTCGATACGTTCTTCGGCAATCAGGAAATGAGGGTAACTCTCTCCTTCCTTCTCTAAATCTTCTCTTGAATTTTTTTGATTTTCGTCTTACGATCGTTTACTAGGGTTCTTCCTTTTTTTTTTTTTTTTGATTGAATCGCGTTCGTTAACCTATTGTAACGATCATTCTTAGTTTTAATTCGTTTTTGCTTTGCTCACTGATCGATTCGTTTTGCTTTGCTTTTGGTATAGAAGTAAAACGAGTGATTGAATCTTGTTCAGTGCTGCTATTAGCTTAAGACTTATTCAATAGCAATTTCTCTAGTTTTGTTTTTTTCTTCAATTGAGTGTTTGTTTTCTTGTGTTGATGATCTTACTCAAATCTTATACACTCAGCTTGTTAGTTTTAACTAGAGTGTTCTCTTTCTTGATTTTGTTGTTGTGCATTTTGTTTGGAGCTACTCCAGGTCGTTATGCTGGGTCTGGATGCGGCTGGCAAAACAACGATACTCTACAAGCTGCACATTGGAGAAGTTCTCTCAACTGTTCCCACAATCGGTGAGTTCGATTTGCTTGAAGCAGCATTTTGATTTGGTCTCTTTGCGTTTTCTCTTTTATCTTATGATGCCCCGGATATGTTACTGGCTTGCTGAGGGTTTTGCACTTTTTTTTCTTAACACAGGTTTCAATGTTGAGAAAGTCCAGTACAAGAATGTGATGTTCACAGTTTGGGATGTTGGTGGCCAAGAAAAGCTCAGGCCCTTGTGGAGGCACTACTTCAATAATACCGATGGACTTGTATATGTCTACTACCTCTCTGTGTAGTCAGATACTTATTTCTCACAGAGTCTTTTCTCATGTTGTTTTGGAATATTCTCTGATTTTTTTTAATTGTTGCCGTGTTGACCGATACCTTTCACAAGCCAGAGTTCTATTGGCATGTGTTCGTGCTACAGCGCCTATTTCAACTGGTAAAAATCTATATATATATATATACACACACTTAAAAATCTACCATTTGCTAGTTTCAGTGGATCTTGAGGGAGGTCCATTAATATAAAACATTTTCAGGTGGAGAGCGGTGCTTTGACCGAACCTTTGTGGGATGCTTCAGCGGTGCCTCAACAGTATCCAGATAATGCCGCCTTTGTTTGTGATCACACCACCAAGCTTCTAAGCTCGTCATTCCCCAACATAAGTGTACCAGAGGTGACAGAATTTGTGAAAGGACTTTATGAGTTGAGAGATCACCCTGTTCCATTTAAGAATAACGTACGAGACTTCCTTATACGGTCCAAAGAATTTTCTGCTCAGGTAACATAGTTTAACTACAAAAGATTGGGTTCTCTTTCTTTTATTAAACCACGTTTCATTCAAACTCAACTGAATGTTTTGTTCTTCTTCTTCTTCAGGATAACAAAGATTTAGATGCTGGACCTATTGCTCCCGACGAGAATCCAGATGAGATGAGTGATTCATAAAAATATTATTTATTTTCATAGCAAAGTCTTCAAACAATATGTCTCTTTATATTATCTTGGATGATTTGGTTTTCTAGTATAATTGAAACCTTTGGAGGATTTTATGCCATAATCAAATTCCTTAATAAATAATTATAGATAAAGTTGTTAGGTCTAAGTGTAGGTCAAAGTCAAACCAACATTTCCTAAAATGTTCTCTTACTCGGATTGAAAACCGGTTTTAGTCGGTTGAAATTTTTGTAAACCGAGTTACAATTGAATTGGAGAGATCAAACCAAGCAAGAATCTAAAGACAAGTGGAATCCCTCGTAACGAAAACGCTACCTTCTTCTCTCTTCCCTTTCTTTCTCGGAAAGTTCTTCTTCATATGTGAATTCTCGTTGAAATCGATCATCTTCGTTTGATTATCTCTGATTCCTTCACCTTCGCTCTCTCTTCGGTATCAAATTGATCGTAGCTATTGGTGGTTGACATGGGTCAAACTTTCCGCAAGCTTTTCGATACGTTCTTCGGCAATCAGGAAATGAGGGTAACTCTCCTTCCTTCTCTAAATCTTCTCTTGAATTTTTTGATTTTCGTCTTACGATCGTTTACTAGGGTTCTTCCTTTTTTTTTTTTTTTTGATTGAATCGCGTTCGTTAACCTATTGTAACGATCATTCTTAGTTTTAATTCGTTTTTGCTTTGCTCACTGATCGATTCGTTTTGCTTTGCTTTTGGTATAGAAGTAAAACGAGTGATTGAATCTTGTTCAGTGCTGCTATTAGCTTAAGACTTATTCAATAGCAATTTCTCTAGTTTTGTTTTTTTCTTCAATTGAGTGTTTGTTTTCTTGTATTGATGATCTTGCTCAAAATCTTATACACTCAGCTTGTTAGTTTTAACTAGAGTGTTCTCTTTCTTGATTTTGTTGTTGTGCATTTTGTTTGGAGCTACTCCAGGTCGTTATGCTGGGTCTGGATGCGGCTGGCAAAACAACGATACTCTACAAGCTGCACATTGGAGAAGTTCTCTCAACTGTTCCCACAATCGGTGAGTTCGATTTGCTTGAAGCAGCATTTTGATTTGGTCTCTTTGCGTTTTCTCTTTTATCTTATGATGCCCCGGATATGTTACTGGCTTGCTGAGGGTTTTGCACTTTTTTTTCTTAACACAGGTTTCAATGTTGAGAAAGTGCAGTACAAGAATGTGATGTTCACAGTTTGGGATGTTGGTGGCCAAGAAAAGCTCAGGCCCTTGTGGAGGCATTACTTCAACAATACCGATGGACTTGTATATGTCTACTACCTCTCTGTGTAGTCAGATACTTATTTCTCACAGAGTCTTTTCTCATGTTGTTTTTGGAGTATTCTCTGATTTTTATTGTTCGATGCGCTTGTAGATATATGTGGTAGACTCCTTGGACCGTGAGAGAATTGGCAAAGCTAAGCAAGAATTTCAGGTACCTTGAGATATAACTCTGCACAATGCTTTTGGTAAAATTAGTCTCTGCACAGTTTCTTCTAACCTCTGGTAAATGATTTTGGTTCAGGAGATCATAAAAGACCCATTCATGCTTAACAGTGTCATTCTAGTGTTTGCAAACAAACAAGACATGGTAAAAAGTTCAAAGCTGTAGTTTTCATTAATTGAATTTTTTGTTAGTTCTTTGTCCTTTACCAATATTCATCCTGACTCTGTGTGAACCTCAGAGAGGAGCCATGTCTCCCCGAGAAGTGTGTGAAGGGCTCGGCTTATTAGATCTCAAGAACAGGAAATGGCATATACAAGGCACATGTGCTCTCCAAGGAGATGGCCTCTATGAAGGCTTAGACTGGTTATCCTCTACGCTCAAAGAGGTTAGAGCAGCTGGTTTCTCATCCGCTGGCCCCTTGTTTTAACAACAAAAAACTCGTCATACAACCAAATCAAGCTCATGGTGTCTCAAGTCTCTCCCCACCATTATATGTACTTTTGATCCATAAACCAAAGTCTTCTTCTTGACCTCTTACATTGTAGTAATATCACCAAATCAAACCCTCTGGAAGACCTTTTGTAATGGAAGTGCCTTTTCTTTTGTGTCTTGAAAGCCGATGTTAGTATCAACTATACTCACTGTTTGCATGATATGACACTTGAGCTTCATTATATACACTGATGAAAAAAGGTAATATATGCAAAATTATCGTTAATTGTCACTTTGAAGCTTATATGATGGTGATGATGGAATACCTTTGAAAAATTAATGAACAAAAGCTCAGTCAAGATTTAATAAAGTAAAGAAAAATAACGAATTAAAAAAAAGGGAGGAATGTGGTGGGCCTAAAAATAAGAAGCCTTAAAGCTTACGTTAATGGGCCTTTAATTCGGTAACGTAAGCACGCGCTTTTCGGGAGCGCGTGTTAATAATAGGAACGGCGCGCCCGCAATAACCATCCGGAGGAGAGAGAGAGAAACGGAGTAACGGAGAGGAGAGAGACGACGCGGAGGTTTCAGAGAAAGAGAGAGAGACGCTGGAAAGGTTTTAAACCTAACCTACGGAAGAGAGAGAGAGAGAGAGAGAGCGTAGGGTTATTATGGGAGTTTTCCAAATCTGAATGGAAACCTTAGTCCTCGCCGGATTCACTTGGCTCCTTTCTTTCCGTTTCAGTCGTTCTTCGATCCGTATTGCTTTGCTTTTGGTATAGAAGTAAAACGAGTGATTGAATCTTGTTCAGTGCTGCTATTAGCTTAAGACTTATTCAATAGCAATTTCTCTAGTTTTGTTTTTTTCTTCAATTGAGTGTTTGTTTTCTTGTATTGATGATCTTGCTCAAAATCTTATACACTCAGCTTGTTAGTTTTAACTAGAGTGTTCTCTTTCTTGATTTTGTTGTTGTGCATTTTGTTTGGAGCTACTCCAGGTCGTTATGCTGGGTCTGGATGCGGCTGGCAAAACAACGATACTCTACAAGCTGCACATTGGAGAAGTTCTCTCAACTGTTCCCACAATCGGTGAGTTCGATTTGCTTGAAGCAGCATTTTGATTTGGTCTCTTTGCGTTTTCTTTATCTTATGATGCCCCGGATATGTTACTGGCTTGCTGAGGGTTTTGCACTTTTTTTTCTTAACACAGGTTTCAATGTTGAGAAAGTGCAGTACAAGAATGTGATGTTCACAGTTTGGGATGTTGGTGGCCAAGAAAAGCTCAGGCCCTTGTGGAGGCATTACTTCAACAATACCGATGGACTTGTATATGTCTACTACCTCTCTGTGTAGTCAGATACTTATTTCTCACAGAGTCTTTTCTCATGTTGTTTTGGAATATTCTCTGATTTTTTTTTTTAATTGTTCTACGCGCTTGCAGATATATGTGGTAGACTCCTTGGACCGTGAGAGAATCGGCAAAGCTAAGCAAGAATTTCAGGTACCTTGAGATATAACTCTGCACAATGCTTTTGGTAAAATTAGTCTCTGCACAGTTTCTTCTAACCTCTGGTAAATGATTTTGGTTCAGGAGATCATAAAAGACCCATTCATGCTTAACAGTGTCATTCTAGTGTTTGCAAACAAACAAGACATGGTAAAAAGTTCAAAGCTGTAGTTTTCATTAATTGAATTTTTTGTTAGTTCTTTGTCCTTTACCAATATTCATCCTGACTCTGTGTGAACCTCAGAGAGGAGCCATGTCTCCCCGAGAAGTGTGTGAAGGGCTCGGCTTATTAGATCTCAAGAACAGGAAATGGCATATACAAGGCACATGTGCTCTCCAAGGAGATGGCCTCTATGAAGGCTTAGACTGGTTATCCTCTACGCTCAAAGAGGTTAGAGCAGCTGGTTTCTCATCCGCTGGCCCCTTGTTTTAACAACAAAAAAAAACTCGTCATACAACCAAATCAAGCTCATGGTGTCTCAAGTCTCTCCCCACCATTATATGTACTTTTGATCCATAAACCAAAGTCTTCTTCTTGACCTCTTACATTGTAGTAATATCACCAAATCAAACCCTCTGGAAGACCTTTTGTAATGGAAGTGCCTTTTCTTTTGTGTCTTGAAAGCCGATGTTAGTATCAACTATACTCACTGTTTGCATGATATGACACTTGAGCTTCATTATATACACTGATGAAAAAAGGTAATATATGCAAAATTATCGTTAATTGTCACTTTGAAGCTTATATGATGGTGATGATGGAATACCTTTGAAAAATTAATGAACAAAAGCTCAGTCAAGATTTAATAAAGTAAAGAAAAATAACGAATTAAAAAAAAGGGAGGAATGTGGTGGGCCTAAAAATAAGAAGCCTTAAAGCTTACGTTAATGGGCCTTTAATTCGGTAACGTAAGCACGCGCTTTTCGGGAGCGCGTGTTAATAATAGGAACGGCGCGCCCCGCAATAACCATCCGGAGGAGAGAGAGAGAGAAACGGAGTAACGGAGAGGAGAGAGAGAGACGACGCGGAGGTTTCAGAGAAAGAGAGAGAGACGCTGGAAAGGTTTTAAACCTAACCTACGGAAGAGAGAGAGAGAGAGCGTAGGGTTATTATGGGAGTTTTCCAAATCTGAATGGAAACCTTAGTCCTCGCCGGATTCACTTGGCTCCTTTCTTTCCGTTTCAGTCGTTCTTCGATCCGTATCACCGGCGGCTGAGCTGCTTTTTCAGGTAGATCATTAACATCACCGTAGAAGGAACTTGTTATCTCTAGAGAATGGTAGACTTTTTGAGACCTGTTTCCTCGTAGTTACTTAGGAAGAAACTCGTAGAGAGAGAGAGTGTGATCTTGATGGAAGGTGCGGCTGCTGATTGCACGGTGGGTTCGATTGTGTGGGTGAGGAGGAGGAACGGCTCGTGGTGGCCAGGGAAGATACTGGGACAGGATGATCTCGACTCTACTCATATCACCTCTCCACGATCTGGAACTCCTGTGAAGCTTCTTGGAAGAGAGGATGCGAGTGTGTAAGTCTCTCTTTCTTTTATCTTTGTTAATAAACAAACTCTCCTTGGTTTTTGGATTTGATTATTTTTTTGTTTCATGTGTGTTTAGGGATTGGTACAACTTAGAGAAGTCCAAGCGTGTGAAGCCGTTCCGGTGCGGCGATTTTGATGACTGCATTGAGAAGGTGGAGAATTCGCAAGGGCTGACGATAAGGAAGAGGGAGAAGTATGCTCGTAGAGAAGACGCGATTCTCCATGCGCTTGAGCTTGAGAAGGAGATTCTGAAGAAGGAAGTGAAAGTAGAGACTGGTAGGCCTAGGGCTAGGGCTAGGGCTAGGGGGGACTCTCCTTATGCAGCAGCCATTGTGTCTAGGGTTCATGATATCTCTAATGGTGGTCTAGGGCGTAACCATGTTGGTGATGTTAGGCATTTGCACAAAGATAAAGAGGAAGAACAGACGAGATTTGAGGAAGAGGCACAGCCTCGATGAGAGGGTTGCAGGACTTTGGGCTAAGAACCGCCTCTTGAAGAGAAAGTTTTCATCTTCCAATGGTCCTGCTGATACTTCCTTCAAGTCTCTGGCGAGAAGCAACTCTTCACAATGCTTTTGGTAAAAAATTACTCTCTGCAGAGTTTCTAACCTCTGGTAAATGATTTTTTTCTCAGGAGATTATAAAAGACCCATTCATGCTCAACAGTGTCATTCTAGTTTTTGCAAACAAACAAGACATGGTAAGAAGTTCAAAGCTTTGAAAACCTGTTATTTCTTTGTCATTTACCAATATTCATCCTAACTCTGTGAATCGAACCTCTCAGAGAGGAGCCATGTCATCCCGAGAAGTATGTGAAGGGCTTGGCTTATTAGATCTCAAGAACAGGAAATGGCATATACAAGGCACATGTGCTCTTCAAGGAGATGGCCTCTATGAAGGCTTAGACTGGTTATCCTCTACGCTCAAAGAGGTTAAAGCAGCTGGTTTCTCATCTGCTGGTCCCTTATTTTAAACCTACTTTTGTCTGCAAAAAAAAAAGCAAAAAACTCGACATACAACCAAATCAAGCTCATGGTGTCTCAAGTCTCTCCACCATTATATACTTTTGATCTATAACCAAAGTCTTCTTCTTGGCCTCTGACATTGTATTATCACCAAATCAAACCCTCTGGAAGACTTTTTGTATTGGAAGTGCTTTTAATTTTTGTGTCTTGTGAAAGCTAATGTATACTCTCTGTTTGCATGATATGACATTGGCGCTTCATTGTATACACTGATGAAAAAAGGTAATATATGCAAAATTATCGTTAATTGTCACTTTGAAGCTTATATGATGGTGATGATGGAATACCTTTGAAAAATTAATGAACAAAAGCTCAGTCAAGATTTCATAAAGTACAGAAAAATCACGAATAAAGAATAGGAGGAATGTGGTGGGCCTAAAAAAATAAGAAGCCTAAAGCTTACGTTAATGGGCCTTTAATTCGGTAACGTAGCACGCGCTTTTTCGGGAGCGCGTGTTAGTTATAGGAACGGCGCGGCTCGCAATAACTATCCGGAGGAGAGAGAGAGAGAGAGACGGAGAGGACGCGGAGGTTTCAGAGAGAAAAGAGAGAGACGCTGGAAAGGTTTTAAACCTAACCTTCGGAAGAGAGAGAGAGAGAGAGAGAGAGAGAGAGACGCTGGAAAGGTTTTAAACCTAACCTACGGAAGAGAGAGAGAGCGTAGGGTTATTATGGTAGTTTTCCAAATCTGAATGGGAAGCAGCTTGGCTCCTTTCTTTCTGTTTCAGTTGGTCTTCGATCCGTATCACCGGCGGCTGAGCTGCTTTTCAGGTAGATCATTAACATCACCGTAGAAGGAACTTGTTATCTCTAGAGAATGGTAGACTTTTGAGACTTACAAGAAAACTCGTAGAGAAAGTGTGATCTTGATTGAGTGTAGAGAGTGGGAGAAGGATGGGAAGTCCGGGATCAGGTGCGGCGGATTGCACGGTTGGTTCGATTGTGTGGGTGAGGAGGAGGAACGGTTCGTGGTGGCCGGGGAAGATACTGGGACAAGATGATCTTGACTCTACGCATATCACGTCTCCACGATCTGGAACTCCGGTGAAGCTTCTAGGGAGAGAGGATGCAAGTGTGTAAGTCTCTCTTTCTTTTATCTTTGTTAATAAACAAACTCTCCTTGGTTTTTGGATTTGATTATTTTTTTGTTTCATGTGTGTTTAGGGATTGGTACAACTTAGAGAAGTCCAAGCGTGTGAAGCCGTTTCGGTGCGGCGATTTTGATGACTGCATTGAGAAGGTGGAGAATTCGCAAGGGCTGACGATAAGGAAGAGGGAGAAGTATGCTCGTAGAGAAGACGCGATTCTCCATGCGCTTGAGCTTGAGAAGGAGATTCTGAAGAAGGAAGTGAAAGTAGAGACTGGTAGGCCTAGGGCTAGGGCTAGGGCTAGGGGGGACTCTCCTTATGCAGCAGCCATTGTGTCTAGGGTTCATGATATCTCTAATGGTGGTCTAGGGCGTAACCATGTTGGTGATGTTAGGCATTTGCACAAAGATAAAGAGGAAGAACAGACGAGATTTGAGGAAGAGGCACAGCCTCGGATGAGAGGGTTGCAGGACTTTGGGCTAAGAACCGCCTCTTCGAAGAGAAAGTTTTCATCTTCCAATGGTCCTGCTGATACTTCCTTCAAGTCTCTGGCGAGAAGCAACTCTTCAGCTTCTTCTAGTGGAGATCATAGCATGGAGAGGCCCAGTTTTACCCTCGGTAAGATGATTATTTTTGGAAACTTCTCAAGTGTGTAGATGGTTGGACACTAAAAGACTTCTTGTGCAATTTTGACTCTGTTGCAGGAAAGGAGAAGACTAGGAACTCGATGGAGGCTAAAAGGACTAAATACATGTTTGCACCAAATGAATCTAATGATGTTTTAGATCTGCATGAGAGTTTGCTAAGCCACAGGGCGGCAATGCATTCCTCCTTTGCTGGTGGTGACCATTCTCGTTATTCGCTTTCAGAATATGACCCTCCTGAGTTTTGGAAGATGTTGAATCTGTTTCTTCTGAATCCGAAACTGACTCTTCTGATATGGAGGAGGATACTGATGATGACATTCCCTTGCTGTCAGGTGAAGCTTTTCTGAACAGCTAAAAGCTAGTTTCTTATCACATATATTTTCTATTCTGTTGTGTTAAACGATACTCATTTCTATTCTTCTTTGTCTGGCATTGGTGTCAAGCCTCTGGACTTTAGAAACCAGTTTACCGTTTTGGTTTCTTGGACCAAAGTTATCTATGTGTGCGTAGTTTATAGCTATTCCCTAACTAGAGTTTGAAATCTTCTCTTCCAGGAGCTGGGCGTCATTCAGAGCAACACAATCCTTTCAGTAGTAGACATATGTCAGCAGAAGATGAAAGCACCAGCAGTGAGGAAGACTGTTATGAATCATCCATGTCTGGCGACTCTTCTCACCTTTATTCCCAAGATCCAGATAATGAAGCTGGTACGGTTTCCAAGTGGCAGCTCAAGGGAAAGAGAAACATGCGCAATCTTCCAAGAAGGTCTGCTCGTAATGGAAGATATTCTGAATATAGGAGAAGAGCATTCGGTCAAAAGCCTATGGGCTATGGATTAGATTCTAGTGATGGAACTGACGACACTGATCCCAATGAAAGAGAGTCTGGGGACAGAATGATTGAACCAGGTGATGATGAGTATCGGCTCTCAACTATGGTTGCATCCGGATTCAAGAACATCTACAGCCATGACTTGCTGGCCTGGGATGATGATCCTTGGGAAGGCCAGATTGGTAAGAAGAAGCGATGGGAGGAACAATTTGAAGGTTCAGGTCAGGAGTTCCATGCTTCTCATCGACATTCTAGAAGGAATATGTATTCTCCGTTGATGGATGTGGAATTAGAAGTACAAGGAAGCTATCAGAAAGGGCCTGTCCCAATTGTCTCCCTGATGAGTAAGTTAAATAGCAGAGCGATAATTGGACATCCAGTTGAAGTTGAAGTCTTGGCAGATGGTTCCTCTGAGTCATTTATACAGAGAACTGAGTACTTCGGTAATGAAACAACATACCATGACAAACCCTTTCTACTTCCCCATGCTTGGAAGACTGCAAGAAGGAGCAGCTCGCGTTCCACGGCTGCAACCATTATCACCATCTCTTGAAGCCGATGCTGATGTTCATTCTCCGTCAGGTCAGGGAAGAAAACCGTTTTTTAAGAAACTTGGTTCGGGAAACTTAAGT
Organism: Brassica carinata; assembly: GCA_016771965.1. NCBI lineage: Eukaryota > Viridiplantae > Streptophyta > Magnoliopsida > Brassicales > Brassicaceae > Brassica > Brassica carinata. The sequence goes on from CM028699.1 coordinate 65,044,402, forward strand.
ACTGATGATAACTCGTTGAGGAGAAGCAATCTAATGCACATTCCACGACCACCTGGTGAGAGAAAGCAGCAGCAAAAGAAGGTGATGAAGAACACAAACGCAACCCCTAGTCAAAAGACCAGGGCACTGTCATCATTCGGCAGTGAACAAGCACACAGCGGGATAAAGGCCTTCGGTGATGGGACTCACGAGCTATCTAACAGACGGGTACTACAGGGACCACCAACCGTGGCTTGCATACCGGTCAAACTAGTATTTAGCAGATTACTGGAGAAAATAAACAGACCGCCATCAAAGCCGCTGTGAAAGCTTAGAAGAGATCATCGATAAGAGCTCTGTACTCAAAGCCTAAACGAGATTTACAGGTACAAAACATATAACCATGTCTTTGTGTCTGGTTTTCGTAGAATGGGAGTCACGTTTAGGGCATCGAAATTCTGGGGGTGATGGGTCTTTTTGAGTAACCATCAGGCTTTCATTATGTACTCTGAGGGAAAGTTAGTCGTAGGGAGATCAATTTACGTAGAGAAACTCTGGTTACTTACTGGTACAGATCAGGTGAAGAGTTAGAACAATGATACCACTGGTTCGTTTTGTATATTAATCACTCTCTTGAGTAAGCTTTGTTTCTTTGATCTAGTTCCAGCTTTAGATTTCTTAGTGTTAAAAATTTATTTGTGTTTTATTTGCTGAATCTTCTGCTGGCTAATTAATTTACTCAATATCATCGACTCGATTTGGTTCGGTTTGAACTATATTATAAAACCTTTAGATATTATATTAGACGGGGAAAGCAAAAGGACCCTTCAGACATAACAGACCTTGGAAGGTTTTTCAGGATACTACTACTTGACATACAGTTTGTCTACTTGGAAACTTATTACAACATTAAACATCAGAATAAAACGGTAGGAGAAAGAGAGACTTAAACATGGTGAGTCTTGTCCGAGTCCTCGAGACTTATGGGACGAAACCAAGCAGTCTCTTCCAGCACCGCCGAGTCTTGGCGAGCAGCCTCCGCTGCTGCAGTCTGGTCAGTCGTCGAAGGGCCAAAGACTCCGGTTTGAGGATGAGGAGACCAGTATTTATCAGAATCTGGCTTTATGACGTCGTCAGGAACTGCAGTTGCCTGCAATTCATCCTCCACGTTCTTGTCATACCCCGAGGAATGACCGCTCCTGTTAAAATAAAATTTAATATATGAATGACCCTGATTAAAATTTTCAAGAAAAATAAATAAAAACTATTTTCCTGATGGGTGGAGGTAGTTGATAGGTAGGTGAGACATTGCCACCACAGAATACCCACAACAAGAAATGAATTCTTATAAATTCTCAGGTCTTTGTATATTTATTAAAGATATAAAGTTTTGTTTTCTGGAAAGGTGAACCTAACAAGTCTTGTAAATACGATTCGAGTGTTTCTTTTCATTTTTATATATATTCATATTTGTTGTAGATCATTAGTGGTCTATATTATTAATGTTAATCATATACTTAAATGTTTATACAATAATTTTATAATTTACTTGTTATAATTAATCAATTTTTAAAAATAATATGTATTTGTCACTTTTTATTAAATATTTATTTTATTATATTTGCATTTACTTATTAATCAATTAATATATTCATGAGAAAATATATTTAAAAATTATTTTGTATTTAGTTTATGCTAAATTTTTGATATGTCATTCAAAACTGAATTTGTTTTACCAATATTTTGTATGCTTCTTCATTTATATAATATATTATTGTATATACATCTAAGATATGTTAATTTTAAACATGTATTATATAGTTTGCAAATTTTAAACTGTTATGTCATAAATAGTATATATATTTTTAACATAAATGTTTATATTTACGAAAATAAAATTTATCAATTTAATATACTTTTATCGTATTTAGTTCAGTATAATAATTGTATTATAACTTGATGATTATGACGATAAAATAGATAAAAATATGATAGAATTTTAATTTTTCATTTTATAAACAAAAACTTAATATATATTAATGCATAATAATAGTTCATTGCTAATTACAAAATTAATAAAAATATTTACATAGATTTTGAAAATTAAGATATCGTTAAAATATTTTTAAACAGATTTATTAGAATTTTTAAACCATAATATACAAATATATATTTATTTATATTTAAAATGAAAAGATATCATGATTAAAGTAGATACATTTTTTTTATATTATTAGCTTTAATGAAATACATGTTAATTTTTGTACGTGTATTATATAGTTTGCTAATGTTAACTCGTCTTACCAACTTATTTTATATTTATTTTTAACATAAACATTTTATGCTTATGAAAATAAAATTTATACATTTAATATAATTTATTATATTTAGCTCAATATAATAATTGTCTTTTAATATTATTGATTATGTTTATACAATAGATAAAAGTATGATATAATTTTTTATTTTTCATTTTAAAAATGATAACTGAATATATTAATGTATAATAATATTTCAAATCTAATTTCAAAATTAGTGAAAATATTTAAATAAAATTTTTGAAAATGAAGATCTTGTGAAAATCTTTTAAAACAGATCTTTTTGAATTTTTAAAATAAATTTATTTATATTTAAAATAAAAAGATATCAAAAGATATTATGATTAAAGTAGTTCAAAGATTTTATATTGTATTAATTTTAGTAAATTACATTTAATGAAATTTCTAAATGATGGTTCAAATTAAAAAAAAATCACACATAAAAAAATGATGAATTCTAGTTTAATATGCAAGAAGATATAAATCAAGTAATGTCAAATATGTCATGGTCAGCTTGCTATCATTTTACATATCTACAAAGCTGTCGGTCCGATTCTTATCGTAATCGCAAGATATTAAATAATCAGCCACGTAACGCCTACTACTCACATAAATACTATGGGGGTTTTTATTATGTACTATAGCAAATAACTAAAAAAATGTTCGGATTTTTAGAATGGAAATTGAAAACCATTAGCTGCTGGTTAGAGTTTTAACATTTAAAGTCAAGTGATTAAGTAAGCGTTTCAACAACTGCGAGTAAACTACAAAAGGTTATTTAGATGTCAATTCATTGAATGGCACGTGTCAGCCTTTGAATCGGATTAGATTTGGTATTATCCATTAAAGCCAAATGGCATATGCCATTTATCGTCCACTGTACATCACTTGTGCTTTCTGTACGAATATTTGTAAAATAAAAAGGTTTCACCTTTAATAAAGGTTTGAAGATTTTTTAGTACACTTGTACCAAAACCACAGAGTTTTTCTTATCTACTTCATTTTAATTAAGCAACTATGATTGAAAAAGAAGAAAAGGGCAAATCTATGACACTGAAAATTAATATTTTAATTGATCTGAATCCTTACCTCCTAAAAACATAGATATATGAACTTTTTGGATCTAGGATACTCGAACAGTACCTTCAAATTTAAAGTGTTTGGACTAACAAGACAATGATGATACACATACCGAATCAAACACCAAATCTCTACTGTATTCTGTTTTCTGACGTAGGAAAAAAATTATCAGTTTCACCATAATCAAAATGTTATGTTACACGCTACACCGTTGTGGATACGTAGTTTCTTTCTCATTTTATTGTCAGCAATTTATATATTTTGACTTAGTTTCAAGAAAAAAATATGCAGAGAAAGAGAGTGTTGTGTGTTTGATACCGAGAAGTAAATAGGGCAGTGGCGGTGGCGGTGGCGCGTGAGGAAGCGCGTGGGTTGACGGCGAGCTTCCTTAGGCCGGTGATCAGTTGAAAGCTCTTCGATCTGGTTGCCATACAACTCAGTTTCTTCGTCAGAGATTAGCAGAGAAGAGAGATTTTCTTTTTTTCTTTACTTCTTTTGTTTGTTGTAATAGTGAGTTTGGTGATTTAACACCGTTTATTATGTGCTATATATGCTTTAGGAGACAAAGGCCCAATCTTGATCCACGTCTCTCACCTACCGAACGCTGCCGTTTCGCTTTCCTCTAACGCTGTTACTTAACGGATGGACGGTGCGTGATTCGAGGCTTTTAAGAAACGGCCCGTTAAAGATTTTGCGATTATATGGGCTGTAATATAAGCCCGGCCCATTTAAAGTCATCTACATCTTCAACAACGTGCTACACGTTCCTCAACATCGTCATTTCACTTTGGAAAATTCAAACTACGAAGAAACAGATTCAGATCCACCGATCTAGATCCGCGACGAATGGCTCTCGAATGGGTTGTGCTAGGCTACGCCGCGGCGGCCGAAGCGATCATGATCGTGCTCCTGACGATGCCGGGGCTCGACGGACTCCGCAAGGGGCTCGTCGCCGTCACGCGCAACCTCCTGAAACCGTTTCTCTCGATCGTCCCGTTCTGCCTCTTCCTGCTGATGGACATCTACTGGAAGTACGAGACGATGCCTTCGTGCGACGGGGAGTCGTGCACGCCGTCGGAGCACCTCCGCCACCAGAAATCGATGATGAAATCCCAGAGGAACGCGATCCTCATCGCGGCGGCGCTCGTGTTCTACTGGATCCTCTTCTCGGTCACTCATCTGGTGGTCAAGATCGAGCAGCTTAGCCAGAGGGTTGAGAGGCTCAAGAACAAGGATTGATTGATCCATCGTCTTTCGTCTCAGGTCCAATGTAGTGCGATGCCGTTTTGATTTTGGAGTATCTTGTGTGTTTTGTTTGTGCGTTTATCTTCTGGACATTGAAGGACCTAATCGTGGCTACTTTTATATGCTTGTTTGCTTAAACAGATTGAGATTTTGAGTTTTGATTGGCTCATAATATTTTAATTAATTGAGATTAGCATTGGTTGATCCTATGTCACACATTGTGATTTTTTTTATGCTATTGATGTCTATTAGTTAGAGCTTAGGATGCAGTTTTGATGATCAGGTAAGTACATTGTTTGTTTTAGTTGAGCTCGATATTTGGTTTCTGCTTCTCATGTGTTCATGATGTATCTGGAATCTTAAGTAGTATGATAGAGACGCCAGACTCATATCCAAAATTTTTCTCGTTAGTGACACAACAAAACCTGAGTGGGGAAGGCATAACTTAGTTTTTTGTTTCTTCTTCGTTTACTGACAAGTATAGCGAACTTATATGTTTGTGTTAATGTTTATAATTTGAGATGATGATTGACTAAATATGTAAAGATTGTAGTGATAGTGATTTGTGTACCACTAACATAATATTTTCGCATGTAATTTATATACATGACCCCGAGTGTTTTAGTACTACTGCATATGTTAATTGACACTTTAGTTGATTCGATTTGCGTAGCTTATAAATTCGCTATATCCTTTTTTTGGTTGAAAAAATCGTTCATGTGCTAAGGGGGGCGTCGTACATAAATGCTTGAAATAAAGTTTGCTTATCAATCATGCACCCACCACGTACCATGTATCCAACCTCCGTCCAATTCTCACTTCTTTTCACGTGTCACGTTTCGGGCACAACCAGTCCCAAAATATCTTACACCGACCAGAAAACTTTATTTATGTAATCACAGAACCAGAACCCATGTTCATGGGCGTGAACTCACAAGATAATGTTTTAAATTCGAAGATTCACTTCGTATCTTCTCCAACTAGATAACAATATGCGTTTTAAAAATATTTTAGACATGAAATCTACCAATAAAGTATGCTTATAATTGTCAATTAATTTTAATTACTGGCTTACTAGACATATATACACACGTTCATCATCATCACCATAATAGTAAAGATTGTTTTGTATAAAAAGCCACTGTTTCTGCTCTCAAGTCTTGATCAATTAGAAGCGGCTTTCAAGAAGAAAAAAAATATGCACTATCAAGAACAGATGGAGTCTCTTGTGTTGGGTGAAGAACGCAGACGTGGAAACTGCGTTAGGGACGCAGATGATGGTTTTAACTCTCCTGACGATTCGGTCCGTCGCAGTTCATCTTCTTTAAGGTAAGAAGAATCAAGAATCTTTTCGTTTTTCTTTTCAGCTCGTTAGTTTAGATCTTGTTAAAACAAACTTGTTTGTTTTCACAACAGGAGAGGGTTGTCAAAACATTACAAAGGTAAATCTCAGTCATTCACGTCCTTGTCGGAAGCTCTGACAGTTGAGGATCTCGCAAAACCCGAGAATCCTTTCAACGTGAAACTGAAGCAGCGACGGGCCGGGGAACATTCACTGTCGACGGCTCTCCGGATGTGGAGGTGCATCGGAGCAAAACTTAGGCGTGCACGACGCTTTCCACTCCGGAAACGGTAGACCGCCGCGACTTTCCGGTAACAGAGCGCCTCTGAGAGCCCAGACGCTCTCGGCTGCTCATATATCGGCATTGCTCACTCGCACCTAAACCGGAAAGTTTTTAGCTTTTCCTTTCTCTGAACCGGAACCGGGTTTCGTCTGGGACGATGTTTTCCTAGCTTCCGTCTTCTTAATCGTGTGAATGTAAAAAGTTATAAAGTATGTAACTCCTTTAATCGTTTTGTAAATTACAGTTAATTAAATTAACTCAAGCCTACACTTGCACCGTACAAGATAAACAAGAGATTCTCAAATTATTATGTAGACCACGTGGTAACTCGCTAGCGATGTGTGCAGGATGAAATAGATTAAATGTTTTTTTTATTATACTAAGAGTCTAAGAGATCATTGTAAGAATGTTAAATTTGTAATTCGGATTTCAGTTTAGTTTTTGTGTTTTTTCTGTTAATACAAATTAGTTACTATATTAAAATTCTATCTATTTTTTATTTAGCTTATATATTATCAATTTTCTTATTTTTTGACAATATTTTATATTATCAGTTCTCAGTCAATAAAAAACCAGTGTAATTTAGTTTATACTATTTAAAAAAAAAATAATTTATGTTATTATTAGTATATAAAGATATACAAATTATAAATACATTATAAAAAACGAACATATGAAATCAATGAAATAGTTAGTTTCTTTTTATGGAACTCTTTCGTTGTGAATATTTTGAGGATCATGTTTCATCGAATTCATGTTTAAGCTTAATTCTCTTTCGATGATGTTTTATAGAGATATTAGAGTTTCAATCACAAGATAATGACATGTTAGATGGATACTTAGAAACTAATACTAAATATTTTCATATAGGTGTGAACCCGATTTTAGTCTAAAAAGTTTTTTTGTAAGCGACTTAGCTTAAAATTAATTAAATCCGATTGTGATGTTGCCACCATATTATCATTTATTCTATATATGTGACATGTATTAACATAAACATCGTGTAGTAGTTGACATATTCTCATGCATCAGAGGTTTTCATGGTTTTCATGTTAGAGTAAATTTGGGGCAGTTGACAAATTTTTTTCATTGGAAATGATTCTTTTTAATATATAAGAGATTTTATTCATATTTTAGAAAACAGCACGTTGCACTTCTCACCTACTCACCCGTCCAGCCAATTTTGAAAAAAAAAAAACATATAGATAAAAGACTAACCACTATTTTACTTTCCACCACCCAAGCCATCGAGTCTTTGAAGTTTGAAATATACTCTTATCCTTACTTCTAAAATATTTGTATTTGTAGAAACCATATTGGTTCTACAAATCATATCAACAATTACATATAGACTTTCTGTATAATCAGAACATGGTGGTCAAACTATTTGGGCAGATAAAAGCAGGTAATCCACAAAGAGTATTGCTCTGTTTTCTGGAAAAGGGCATCGAGTTTGAAGTTATCCATGTCGATCTCAATACATTTGAGCAGAAAAAACCAGAATATCTTCTTCGTCAGGTAATAAATTCTTTTAATTATTCAGAGAAAACAAGTTTGATTATATAGTTTAGGGTTCTTATGTCGTTCTTATGTTGTATACTTGTGTTAGCCGTTTGGTCAAGTTCCAGCTATAGAAGATGGAGATCTGAAGCTTTTTGGTAAGATAATCTCCCCAAATTTATTAAACTTAATGTTAATTTATTTCTTTACTAAGTCAGAAATTACTGAAAAGATAAATACTTGAATATATCCGATATTTGGTTTCAAGAATCACGAGCCATATCGAGGTATTATGCGACCAAGTATGCGGACCAAGGAACGGACCTATTGGGCAAGACCTTGGAGCAACGAGCCATCGTGGAACAGTGGATGGAAGTTGAGGCTAACTACTTCAACGTTGTGGTCCTACCTTTAGTTATAAACATCGTCTTTACACCCAAGTTCGACGTTGCTTTGGTGGAAGAGCTAAAGGTCAAGCTCGATAAGGTCCTGGATGTATATGAGAACCAGTTAGCTACGAACAGGTACTTGGCTGGTGCTGAGTTCTCATTGGCTGATTTGACTCATATGCCCGGTATGAGGTATATAATGAATGAAGCCGGTTTGGGGAGCATGGTTACGTCTCGGGAAAATGTTAACCGTTGGTGGAATGAGATTTCGGCTAGACCGGCTTGGAAGCAACTTATGGAAATGGCTGCTTATTAAATAAGTTCTAGTGTGTATCATTGTTGGTTTATGATGATGATGTGGTATTCGGACCAAATAAGTTTTTTTTAACAGTTTCTGTCTTTTCCCCTAAATAAAGTTTAATCTCATGTGTTATCACATAATGTTATTTAAAAAGACGGCTTGATAATTTGGACATTTTGATAATCATAGAATAAAGTTTAATCTCATGTGTTATCACATAATGTTATTTAAAAAGACGCCTTGATAATTTGGACATTTTTGATAATCATAGAAAAAAGGAGCACAACCACGAGGACACTTCTTGAGTGATCTCTACGCATATTAATATGACCAACTTTTGAAGAAAAATAATAACTGAAGAAACTTTGTGGAAATTGTAAGCTCATATCCATAGTGCTGGATTAGATGTATGATCGTCTGCTGGGCATTTATATGTATACACTTAAGTTGGTTGAATGTTCCAATTTTATAACTATACTACAACGTAATTCCAATAAAAAATAACAAGAATGAGATGTATACATGTATATGTTAGTGTACAGTATATATAACCACTCTTTTCAGGGCGTATATAAAAATCAGTAATTGTAAGAAATCAGAAAAAAATCGTAAGATATTTGTAATATTGCTGAGCTATTAAACTAACAAGATTTAGTTTTATCTTCGTGATCTTCTCAGCTCTTTGTACCCAAGAATCGTTATCTTCTTCAATGAACAATATTCTCTCTTCCACATTGTGGTTAATGAGATTAATCTGAACTTTCAACGTGTGAGATGGTACGACTTGGTGATATAGAATCTTCGTCGTTTGATATGTCGAGATGAGCATTTGGTTGTTAACCCTAATTTCTTCTTCAACCACCTCAAATCCCGATGAATCTACGGCTTCATTTATATTCACGTCTTCTTCGTTACCTTTTACTCGAATTACGTTTTCCTCGTTATACATATCAAACGAGAAGAAGTCATCAATATCTATGTTGATATTGGTGTTGTCTCCTGTAAATTAAGCGAGTTGTAGTTATCGTTAGATAAGAAAAATACCTAAATAATCTTGAATGCGAAACAAAATTATATATCATACTCACCATGAAATCCAAGATCTTTTATATTTTTATCTTGTATACAAATGTATGATGTTTTGAGATATAATTAATGTATTTATTTTTAAAATTTAAATATAAATTGAAAAGTAAAATTATGAGTGATGAAATTTTATTGATAAAATAAAAAAATAACAATTAAAATAATGTATTTATTGTTTTTTAATATGTAAAACCTTAAACATCTTATATTTAAATCCAGATGGAGTATATACTAATATACATCATATACATGGCTCGAACTAAAAAGAAGAAGTCAAATTTATAGGTCGATCCACCATTATAATCTAACTAGATTCGACGGATGAGACCCGACTCATATAACAAAAAAAAGACCAAAAAACATGTATGAAATATATGATCATGTGGGTCCATCAGTTGTGAACATGTGAAAAAATCCTTGGAAGCTATTGATGGGCCAACCCTGGAGAATCACTTCTCAGCCTTTCTCATCATCGTCATAACCTTTTTCTTTCCTTATTCCAATTCCATATTCTCTTTCTATGTATCGTCATATATACATGTATCTTAAACCTATCTACATATATACAAATAAAATGTGTACATACCCCAGCTTGACACATTTCCCTCACATTAATCCATCTTTAGGTTCTTTACTTCTTTCTTCATGGCGTTCACACACATCTCTATAAAACTATATTATCTTATATTGGTTAGTTAAAAGACTAGTTCTCTGATTAGCCTTCTATTGAGATAGGGTGTATATACTAATGATACATAATAGATCGTAACACAACAGAAACTAGGAAATCATGTAAAATGAAACAACGTAACATGGATTGAAAATATTATGAGATATACGAGATCTCTCAGACTTATAGAACGAGAAGCGGTGAAAGGTATTACAGAAAGATATCAATTAATGTGTATATGTGTAAGCTAAAGAAAGAAACATACACCCAGCGTAAGTGCCTCAATTCATGCATGGTGTAGTTTCAAGATCCAAAGTTCATATACCAATACAAAACACTATATTCTAAATCGGAATGTGTCTCATTCTCCTGGTTTGCATGTTTGTTACATCCATCCCAATTCCTAACGTCGTAGATTTTTTACATATATAAACTGTTCAAAATATATTGATAATCTGGTCAGTTTATATGGGCCATGCTCACAATACAACTGCACTTAAACACATGGGCTAGCATTATTTTCAACAATTTTGTTTAAACTTTGGGACTCTTATTACGCTTACAAAATAAGGCCCAACTATTGCAATTTAATAAATCTACTAAATTATAAAAGCAATCACGTGATATCAACCGCAGTGCGCATGTTAGAGTCATCTTTACTCTCAAGGCTAAGATGAGCTGAACAATGTCCGAGATCTTACAAAAAAATGGAAACAAAAAAAGAAATAAAAAGAAATAGAAAGAAAGAAAGAAACCTACGGTTGTTCTGTTCCTTTCAATTTCACCAAGCTTTCATCTTTGCCTTCAATTCTATTTTCAATTTTCGATTGAATCTCTTCACCAAACCTAACTCGTCGTAGCCCCCCTCCCTATCTTTTTTTAATTACAAGAAGAAAAAATAATCTTTATGAAATTCGTTTGTTAATCTAAAGATCTAATAATATCTTTAGATGTGTCTGAAACCTTCGATCGAAGAAGACAGATGCTAGGAGCGATCCACTTCGGAGTATTAGCAGCGTGTTTCGTCCTCTTCGTCCCCATGGCTATGGCAGGCTGGCACCTCAGCAGGCACAAGATGCTCTTCTTCAGCGGCGCTCTCTTCATCTCCCTCGCCGTCTGCGTCCACCTCACCCCTTACTTCCCTTCCGTCTCCGACATCGTCGCCTCCGTCTCCTCCGTCGTCGTCTACGATCACCGCGTCTCCTGCATCAACGAGGTGAACCAGATCGTCTGGGACGTTAGGCCTCGACCTAGGAACAACAACGGTTCTTCGAAGCTCGATTACTTCGAGAAGAATTGGGATTGGGTGAGATCGAGGAAAGTTCTGAGCTGCGAGTTTCAGAAGTTGGATAAGTTCGATGTCTCCGAGCTGTTGAACGGATCTTGGATCGTTGTCGCTGGTGATTCCCAGGCGAGGTTCGTGGCGTTGTCGTTATTGGGCCTGGTGTTGGGCTCGGGGTCCGAAGCTTTGGGCTCGGTTAGAGAGGAGCTTTTCAAGAGGCATAGCGATTATAGTATTGTGGTTAAGGAGATTGGGATGAAGGTTGACTTCGTGTGGGCGCCTTACGAGAAAGATCTTGATGATCTGGTCGTGTCGTATAAGAAGAAGAACAAGTATCCCGACGTTGTGATCATGGGGAGTGGGTTATGGCATATGCTCCACGTCAACAACGCGTCAGATTTTGGTTTCCAGCTGAAGGAGCTGAGGAGTCATGTTGAGTTGTTAGTCCCCGTGAGGACCAAGGGGGAAGAAGGAGGAGGAGGATCGGTTTCGGGGAGGTCTATGCATATGTTTTGGATAGGGATGCCGGTTTTGATCAACGGGATGTTGAATACTGATGAGAAGAAGGAGAGGATGAGTGATACGGTGTGGCATGAGTACGATAGGTCGTTAGGGGAGAGTAAGATCTTGCGTCAGATGGGCGGGCCGCTTGTACTACTTGATGTTCAGTCTTTTACTTGGAACTGTGGACCGCAGTGTACGCTCGATGGGATGCATTATGACTCTGCGGTGTATGATGCTGCGGTTCATGTCATGCTCAACGCGTTGCTTATCGAATCTCATCAAACTTTGTGAGAGATTGATTACAGGTTTTTTTTTTTCATTTCTTTTTAATGTTTGAGAGTTTTACTTGTAGAGTTTTAAAGAGAAATGGGATGTTCATAGGAGTTTTTTTTTTTACGACACACGGTGATCCTTTTGGTCTAAATGATCTAAGTGAACTTACATTCTTGGTTATTGATTATAAATCTTTCGACTTTGAAGTTATATTATGCATTCTTTTCATTAGTAATGTAAACAACGAATAGATACAATAGTGATGTTTGTGTAATCACCAAAATACATAGACTTGCCATCAAAAATTTCTCACTAGTAACAAAAAGAATCACGAGATATCTCGGTGTGTGTGTTACGGAGTCTCGAATTGTTTGCCTTCGAAGGTTTGTCCGTAATCCCAGTTTCTAGGAGCGACGTTGTAAGCTGTCACGGTTGATTTGTCACTAGAAGTTACTTCAAACGAGAGAGCTTGGTTCTTGAGATCGGCGTTGATGTGCCAGTTCTGTCCCCAGTTACGACCCATTGGTAGCCACCCGGTTCTTGAACCTTTGATCTTCACAGCAGATATATCACCGGATCCGGCAACATTGGTGATCAGAACCGAAATGAAAATGCCTCCACCGTCTACTGTAAACCTAATGCTCCCTTCCTTTCTACAGTTTATCCTGTTTCGGCAAAACCAATGGTTATATGATCTGTAAAACTCTTACAGTCACAAAACACTCCACAAAACCAATGAATCATAGTAGCATAAACCGGGAAAATCAGTGATGGCTTGGTTCCTAGAAGCAATCAGTTTCAGTCCTATCATTGATTCTTTTTTTTCTTCTTTTTTGGTCAAATTCTACCATTGATTCTTATTCTATTTTCACTAATGGTTAATATACTCTTGCACTTTATAAACTAATCTTCCTATACACAACACATGATCAGCAAATACAACAATACGCAATTAATCCAAACCACATTTCTATACCATAGTTGAATCTTGTTACACACTTGTCTCCTCTGTTAAGTAGAAACGATCGGTCAGGGGTAATACAGTAATTTTCTAATTTAGGAGACCATGTAGGGCAAACTCAGCTCATATAAAGCACAGAGCTGTCGACTAAATAAACGGAGCTGGGACACAGACTAATGAAGCATTAGCATTGGCCTCCAAAATTTTTTGAATTTTTTTATAGGTGGGCTAATGCTTTTTAATTATGAATATTTTTTTTATTAAAATTCCTATTAAATGTTTATAACCCCTAAAATCTCAAATCCGAATATAAAAAACAAAATCAAAAGCATCTCATCATAGCTTGAATGAATTGTTTAAAAAAATTCAAATTAATAAAAGCGGCCAAAAAGACAGAACTGCGCGTTCCGACAACCGCAAAACGCATCACTAAAGAAACGCGAACAAAAGTTTGGGGATTTTTGAGAAAACGCACCTTCGATACTGCACGGGCATGTTCCCCGCTTTCCAAATAGCGATCTTCTCAAACGCTTCGATCGGCAACACGAAATGCATGTTCGGAGGGTTACAGTGACCACCACCGTCGGGATCAAACCCGTAATTAGGAGCGCAGAAGTTCGTGGCAGTGACGATGATCGAAGTCCCAGGGATACACCAACGGAGATCATCGACACATCTGAGCTCGAAACAAGCGCTACAGATCTGACCACGCTCAAACAGAGTCTCGCTCAGACCAACCGTGGACATACCGTATCCAGATTTGACGAGATCTCCGTATCCACACGCACCGCCCACCAAGTCTCTAGGATTCGTGGCGGCGTAGTAGGTGGCTCGAGCTGGACGCCATTCGGAGACGGAGGAGGAAGATGGAGATGAGGTTGAGGATGAGTAGTGGGAAGTCGCCGGAGGAGATAGTGCGGCGAGGAGGAGAAGGAGGAGAAACAGTTGCATCTCCGGCGAGAGTGTTTGAGGAGGAAGTGCGAAGTGTGATTAGTTTTGTTCTCTTTTTGTGTGTTGTCTTTACTCTTTTAGTGGAAAACATTTTGCTTTTACTGGTTTGTCGGTTTCTTGAAATCACCATATTACCCTCAATCGAAAGAAAATTAAGCTCAAATCACATCCAGATGTGGACATGTTTGAAGTTAACAGTTTATCGGTCAACTAGATCTTTCAAGTTGTGTCAGAACAAAACTTTTATCTATTTATTTTTCTATGCACTAATTAAATATTATTAATATATGAGCCATTTTGTTTCACTTCGAATCGCGTACGTGAACTTTAGGATTAACATTTTTACTATATATGTATATATTCATAACATACCAACTAGGCCTGGGAATTTTCTCCGAGATTCGGATTCGACCCGAGATTCGATCCGGATCCGATCCGAAAATCCGGATATCCGGAGGGGTTGAATCCGGATTCGGATAGTAAAATGTTGGATCCGTCAAAGCCGGATCCGGATCCGGATATCTTAATTTTTAAGTCCGGATATCCGGATCCGTAAGTTTTATTAATAAATATTTTAAAAATAGTAATATCTATATATATAAATTAATTTTATTTAATATATTTTTATTTTTATAATAGTATATATAAATTTTATGTAACTTTTGTAATATTATACATAGAAATAATTAAAGACATTATATATATTTTTATTTTTAAATTATTGTTAATATTTTATATATATTAATATTATTTTTTATTTATTTAAGGATCTAAATCCGGATCCGGATATCCGCCGGATATTACAATTTTTAGAAGGATATCCGACACCCGGATATCCGAGAATCCCGGATCCGGATAAGGATAATAAAATTATGGATCCACCGGATAAGGATCCGAATCTGGATACCTTAAAATTGCTCGGATACCCGATCCGTCCCAGGCCTAATACCAACATTGTGCAGTTTTATCCTTTTCTTTTCATAATCTTCATTCAGTATAAGCGGCTTTGATAATGGCTTCGAAGTGTCTCATGGATAATATAATGTCCACCATCAGGAACTTCATGGAACTTTACCCATGGCAGCTTAAAATTTGTCTGTATATAGAGTAAAACATATCGTGAAATTTGTCTGTCTTCGAGTCCACACCATATATGAACCGACCCTTTGTTACTATCCGAGAACGGATTGCTCAGCTCGGTTGGATCAAACTCCCAATTACCATAACCCACGATGATGTCTCTCGTTAATTGTGCCTTTTTTTCTTTCAAAAATGAGTTGATCATAACTTTGAAAAATCAGCTTAAAAGATATTTTAATCCATCTATATATATGTATACCATGATATATGAGTGTTTAGTATGCATTTCCGCGAGTTCTAAATCACGTTTGGTCATAGTATCTTTTGGATTCCGGCGATTTGGAAACCATTTTTGAGCCATCCACCAATATAACAACCATGGACAGTAGTGTGCGACTCCTAGAGTCAGTTGAAACCCAACTGGCAGTCTCCTCATCGCTGCATTCAAAAGGTTTTGAGGCACACGTCTCCACCAAAATTTTATTAACGGAACCAAGCTCCACTTAACCTGGAAGTATTATTAGAAGCATTCACTTAAAAGTATTTTTTTATCAACATGTGTCTTTATGTAAATGTGTAATATATAAGCGTTAGTTTTAATAAATATTGATTCACCAATAATAAATCAATCTCTTCATATATATATTACCTATGTGAAATGTGTTTGAGGCATGCAACCGTAAACAGGGTAAGCTCCAAGTGACATCCCCACAACAGCGAACTTTGGACTGATTTACAATTTATCAGTAAGTTCTTCGATATCGTATGTATCCGTTTTAAGCGTTCGTAATGGATTTTATTTTTCTTCACAACATGATTTTCATTGATAATCTTAACCGACTACAAATGTAAATGCAGCATCTGACATATGATGTGCAATCCGTTCGAAATTTGAAGAGCAAACCAAACAAAGCAACATAAAGATAGTTACACAAACTCTTAAAAAAGTTTGATAAGGCGTTGGAAGTGTTTTCGAAGAGTTCGTAATGGATTAGGATCACTTTCTCCATAACCAGCTCTATCGAAGAGTAAAAAGTATATCTTATATAAAAACAACCATTAAATTTTTAAATGTATAGAATCATCATACGTTAGTGGAGGATGCAACTATGCATTAAAACAATATTGTCGTATTTTTTGAAATTTTCTCAAAATCTATGTGTTAACCCCTACGAAAATATTGAGTTTTTAGTAAATGTTTTATATAATGAACCCTATAATCTTTAGTGTTGTTTTAAAATTTCTAACTTCATTCTACATTTTTATTAATTTATTTTATGATCTTTTTAATGGTATAAGGGAATCGTTATAATTTGTTTATCAATTAATTTAGTAAAACTTCATAATTCTCCCTAAATCGATGGAATAACCACTATAAAATCACTATTTGCTTGAAAAACGGAGACAACTAAGGCTCCAAACCTTTTTGAACATCATCATATGTTAGTGGAGGATGCAACTATGTATTAAAACAATATTGTCGTATTTTTTGAAATTTTCTCAAAATCTATGTATTAACCCCTACGAAAATATTGAGTTTTTGGTAAATGTTTTATATAATGAATCCTATAATCTTTAGTGTTGTTTTAAAATTTCTAACCACATTCTACATTTTTATTAATGTATTTCAAGCTCTTTTCATGGTATAAGAGAATCGTTATAATTTTTTTATCAATTAATTTAGTAAAACTTCATAATACCTCCTAAAACGATGGAAAAACCACGATAAAATCACTAGTTTGTTGAAAAACGGAGACAACATAGTCTGCAAACCTCTTTGAACATCATCATAAGTTAGTCGAGGATGCAGCTATGCATTAAAACAATATTGTCGTATTTTTTGATTTTTTTTCAAAATCTATGTGTTAACAAAATATTGAGTTTTTGGTAAATGTTTTATATACTGAAGCTTATAATCTTTAGTGTTGTTTTAAAATTTCTAACCACATTCTACATTTATATTAATGTATTTTTAGTTTTTTTAATGGTATAAGGGAATCGTTATAATTTTTTTATCAATTAATTTAGTAAAACTTTATAATACTCCCTAAATCGATGGAATAACCACTATAAAATCACTATTTGCTTGAAAAACGGAGACAACTAAGGCTCCAAACCTTTTTGAACATCATCATATGTTAGTGGAGGATGCAACTATGTATTAAAACAATATTGTCATATTTTTTGAAATTTTCTCAAAATCTATGTGTTAACCCCTACGAAAATATTGAGTTTTTGGTAAATGTTTTATATAATGAATCCTATAATCTTTAGTGTTGTTTTAAAATTTCTAACCACATTTTACATTTTTATTAATGTATTTCAAGCTCTTTTCATGCTATAAGAGAATCGTTATAATTTTTTTATCAATTAATTTAGTAAAACTTCATAATACCCCCTAAAACGATGGAAAAACCACGATAAAATCACTAGTTTGTTGAAAAACGGAGACAACATAATATGCAAACCTCTTTGAACATCATCATAAGTTAGTCGAGGATGCAGCTATGCATTAAAACAATATTGTCGTATTTTTTGAAATTTTTTCAAAATCTATGTGTTAACAAAATATTGAGTTTTTGGTAAATGTTTTATATACTGAAGCTTATAATCTTTAGTGTTGTTTTAAAATTTCTAACCACATTCTACATTTATATTAATGTATTTTTAGTTTTTTTAATGGTATAAGGGAATCGTTATAATTTGTTTATCAATTAATTTAGTAAAACTTCATAATTCTCCCTAAATCAATAGAATAACCACTATAAAATCGCTATTTGCTTGAAAAACGGAGACAACTAAGGCTCCAAACCTTTTTGAACATCATCATACGTTAGTGGAGGATGCAACTATGTATTAAAACAATATTGTCGTTTTTTTGAAATTTTCTCAAAATCTATGTGTTAACCCCTACGAAAATATTGAGTTTTTGGTAAATGTTTTATATAATGAATCCTATAATCTTTAGTGTTGTTTTAAAATTTTTAACCACATTCTACATTTTTATTAATGTATTTCAAGCTCTTTTCATGGTATAAGAGAATTGTTATAATTTTTTTATCAATTAATTTAGTAAAACTTCATAATACCCCCTAAAACGATGGAAAAACCACGATAAAATCACTAGTTTGTTGAAAAACGGAGACAACATAGTCTGCAAACCTCTTTGAACATCATCATAAGTTAGTCGAGGATGCAGCTATGCATTAAAACAATATTGTCGTATTTTTTGAAATTTTTTCAAAATCTATGTGTTAACAAAATATTGAGTTTTTGGTAAATGTTTTATATACTGAAGCTTATAATCTTTAGTGTTGTTTTAAAATTTCTAACCACATTCTACATTTATATTAATGTATTTTTAGTTGTTTTTTAATGGTATAAGGGAATCGTTATAATTTGTTTATCAATTAATTTAGTAAAACTTTATAATACTCCCTAAATCGATGGAATAACCACTATAAAATCGCTATTTGCTTGAAAAATGGAGACAAAAAATGCTCCAAACCTCTTTGAACATCATCATACGTTAGTGGAGGATGCAACTATGCATTAAAAAAATATTGTCGTATTTTTTGAAATTTTCTTAAAATCTATGTGTTAACCCCCTACGAAAATATTGAGTTTTTAGTAAATGTTTTATACACTGAACCCTATAATCTTTAGTGTTGTTTTAAAATTTCTCACCACATTCTACATTTGTATTAATTTTATTTTAAGCTCTTTTTAATGCTATAAGGGAATTTTTATAATTTGTTTATATTTTAATTTAGTAAAACTTTATAATACTCCCTAAATCGATGGAATAACCACTATAAAATCACCATTTGCTTAAAAAACGGAGACAACAAAGCCTCCAAATCTCTTTGAACATCATCATACGTTATTGGAGGATGCAACTATGCATTAAAACAATATTGTCGTATTTTTTGAAATTTTCTCAAAATCTATGTGTTAACCCCCTACGAAAATATTGAGTTTTTAGTAAATGTTTTATATAATGAACCCTATAATCTTTAGTGTTGTTTTAAAATTTCCAACCACATTCTACATTTTTATTAATTTATTTTAAGCTCTTTTTAATGGTATAAGGGAATCGTTATAATTTGTTTTTCAATTAATTTAGTAAAACTTCATAATTCTCCCTAAATCGATGGAATAACCACTATAAAATCACTATTTTCTTGAAAAACGGAGACAAAAAAGGCTCCAAACCTTTTTGAACATCATCATACGTTAGTGGAGGATGCAAATATGCATTAAAACAATATTGTCGTATTTTTTGAAAATTTCTCAAAATCTATGTGTTAACAACCCCTACGAAAATATTGAGTTTTTGGTAAATATTTTATATAATGAATCCTATAATCTTTAATGTTGTTTTAAAATTTCTAACCATATTTTATATTTTTATTAATGTATTTCAAGCTCTTTTCATGGTATAAGAGAATTATTATAATTTTTTTATCAATTAATTTAGTAAAACTTCATAATACTCCCTAAAGTGTTGTTTTAAAATTTGTCTGTATATAGAGTAAAACATATCGTGAAATTTGTCTGTCTTCGAGTCCACACCATATATGAACCGACCCTTTGTTACTATCCGAGAACGGATTGCTCAGCTCGGTTGGATCAAACTCCCAATTACCATAACCCACGATGATGTCTCTCGTTAATTGTGTTCTCACATGTTCACCTTGTCGTAAAGCAGACTCCTGTATAAATATAGCTTTCATGAGTGCCTTTTTTTCTTTCAAAAATGAGTTGATCATAACTTTGAAATCAGCTTAAAAGATATTTTAATCCATCTATATATATCTATACCATGATATATGAGTGTTTAGTATGCATTTCCGCGAGTTCTAAATCACGTTTGGTCATAGTATCTTTTGGATTCCGGCGATTTGGAAACCATTTTTGAGCCATCCACCAATATAACAACCATGGACAGTAGTGTGCGACTCCTAGAGTCAGTTGAAACCCAACTGGCAGTCTCCTCATCGCTGCATTCAAAAGGTTTTGAGGCACACGTCTCCACCAAAATTTTATTAACGGAACCAAGCTCCACTTAACCTGGAAGTATTATTAGAAGCATTCACTTAAAAGTATTTTTTTATCAACATGTGTCTTTATGTAAATGTGTAATATATAAGCGTTAGTTTTAATAAATATTGATTCACCAATAATAAATCAATCTCTTCATATATATATTACCTATGTGAAATGTGTTTGAGGCATGCAACCGTAAACAGGGTAAGCTCCAAGTGACATCCCCACAACAGCGAACTTTGGACTGATTTACAATTTATCAGTAAGTTCTTCGATATCGTATGTATCCGTTTTAAGCGTTCGTAATGGATTTTATTTTTCTTCACAACATGATTTTCATTGATAATCTTAACCGACTACAAATGTAAATGCAGCATCTGACATATGATGTGCAATCCGTTCGGAAATTTGAAGAGCAAACCAAACAAAGCAACATAAAGATAGTTACACAAACTCTTAAAAAAGTTTGATAAGGCGTTGGAAGTGTTTTCGAAGAGTTCGTAATGGATTAGGATCACTTTCTCCATAACCAGCTCTATCGAAGAGTAAAAAGTATATCTTATATAAAAACAACCATTAAATTTTTAAATGTATAGAATCATCATACGTTAGTGGAGGATGCAACTATGCATTAAAACAATATTGTCGTATTTTTTGAAATTTTCTCAAAATCTATGTGTTAACCCCTACGAAAATATTGAGTTTTTAGTAAATGTTTTATATAATGAACCCTATAATCTTTAGTGTTGTTTTAAAATTTCTAACTTCATTCTACATTTTTA
The DNA here is from genome assembly GCA_016771965.1 of Brassica carinata. Classification (NCBI taxonomy): domain Eukaryota; kingdom Viridiplantae; phylum Streptophyta; class Magnoliopsida; order Brassicales; family Brassicaceae; genus Brassica; species Brassica carinata. The sequence goes on from CM028699.1 coordinate 65,065,477, forward strand.
TTAATTTATTTTATGATCTTTTTAATGGTATAAGGGAATCGTTATAATTTGTTTATCAATTAATTTAGTAAAACTTCATAATTCTCCCTAAATCGATGGAATAACCACTATAAAATCACTATTTGCTTGAAAAACGGAGACAACTAAGGCTCCAAACCTTTTTGAACATCATCATATGTTAGTGGAGGATGCAACTATGTATTAAAACAATATTGTCATATTTTTGAAATTTTCTCAAAATCTATGTGTTAACCCCTACGAAAATATTGAGTTTTGGTAAATGTTTTATATAATGAATCCTATAATCTTTAGTGTTGTTTTAAAATTTCTAACCACATTTTACATTTTTATTAATGTATTTCAAGCTCTTTTCATGGTATAAGAGAATCGTTATAATTTTTTTATCAATTAATTTAGTAAAACTTCATAATACCTCCTAAAACGATGGAAAAACCACGATAAAATTACTAGTTTGTTGAAAAACGGAGACAACATAGTCTGCAAACCTCTTTGAACATCATCATAAGTTAGTCGAGGATGCAGCTATGCATTAAAACAATATTGTCGTATTTTTTGATTTTTTTTCAAAATCTATGTGTTAACAAAATATTGAGTTTTTGGTAAATGTTTTATATACTGAAGCTTATAATCTTTAGTGTTGTTTTAAAATTTCTAACCACATTCTACATTTATATTAATGTATTTTTAGTTTTTAATGGTATAAGGGAATCGTTATAATTTTTTATCAATTAATTTAGTAAAACTTTATAATACTCCTAAATCGATGGAATAACCACTATAAAATCACTATTTGCTTGAAAAACGGAGACAACTAAGGCTCCAAACCTTTTTGAACATCATCATATGTTAGTGGAGGATGCAACTATGTATTAAAACAATATTGTCATATTTTTTGAAATTTTCTCAAAATCTATGTGTTAACCCCTACGAAAATATTGAGTTTTTGGTAAATGTTTTATATAATGAATCCTATAATCTTTAGTGTTGTTTTAAAATTTCTAACCACATTTTACATTTTTATTAATGTATTTCAAGCTCTTTTCATGCTATAAGAGAATCGTTATAATTTTTTTATCAATTAATTTAGTAAAACTTCATAATACCCCCTAAAACGATGGAAAAACCACGATAAAATCACTAGTTTGTTGAAAAACGGAGACAACATAATATGCAAACCTCTTTGAACATCATCATAAGTTAGTCGAGGATGCAGCTATGCATTAAAACAATATTGTCGATTTTTTGAAATTTTTCAAAATCTATGTGTTAACAAAATATTGAGTTTTTGGTAAATGTTTTATATACTGAAGCTTATAATCTTTAGTGTTGTTTTAAAATTTCTAACCACATTCTACATTTATATTAATGTATTTTTAGTTTTTTTAATGGTATAAGGGAATCGTTATAATTTGTTTATCAATTAATTTAGTAAAACTTCATAATTCTCCCTAAATCAATAGAATAACCACTATAAAATCGCTATTTGCTTGAAAAACGGAGACAACTAAGGCTCCAAACCTTTTTGAACATCATCATACGTTAGTGGAGGATGCAACTATGTATTAAAACAATATTGTCGTATTTTTTGAAATTTTCTCAAAATCTATGTGTTAACCCCCTACGAAAATATTGAGTTTTTGGTAAATGTTTTATATAATGAATCCTATAATCTTTAGTGTTGTTTTAAAATTTTTAACCACATTCTACATTTTTATTAATGTATTTCAAGCTCTTTTCATGGTATAAGAGAATTGTTATAATTTTTTTATCAATTAATTTAGTAAAACTTCATAATACCCCCTAAAACGATGGAAAAACCACGATAAAATCACTAGTTTGTTGAAAAACGGAGACAACATAGTCTGCAAACCTCTTTGAACATCATCATAAGTTAGTCGAGGATGCAGCTATGCATTAAAACAATATTGTCGTATTTTTGAAATTTTTCAAAATCTATGTGTTAACAAAATATTGAGTTTTTGGTAAATGTTTTATATACTGAAGCTTATAATCTTTAGTGTTGTTTTAAAATTTCTAACCACATTCTACATTTATATTAATGTATTTTTAGTTGTTTTTTAATGGTATAAGGGAATCGTTATAATTTGTTTATCAATTAATTTAGTAAAACTTTATAATACTCCCTAAATCGATGGAATAACCACTATAAAATCGCTATTTGCTTGAAAAATGGAGACAAAAATGCTCCAAACCTCTTTGAACATCATCATCGTTAGTGGAGGATGCAACTATGCATTAAAAATATTGTCGATTTTTTGAAATTTTCTTAAAATCTATGTGTTAACCCCTACGAAAATATTGAGTTTTTAGTAAATGTTTTATACACTGAACCCTATAATCTTTAGTGTTGTTTTAAAATTTCTCACCACATTCTACATTTGTATTAATTTATTTTAAGCTCTTTTTAATGCTATAAGGAATTTTTATAATTTGTTTATCAATTAATTTAGTAAAACTTTATAATACTCCCTAAATCGATGGAATAACCACTATAAAATCGCTATTTGCTTGAAAAATGGAGACAAAAAATGCTCCAAACCTCTTTGAACATCATCATACGTTAGTGGAGGATGCAACTATGCATTAAAAAAATATTGTCGTATTTTTGAAATTTTCTTAAAATCTATGTGTTAACCCCTACGAAAATATTGAGTTTTTAGTAAATGTTTTATACACTGAACCCTATAATCTTTAGTGTTGTTTTAAAATTTCTCACCACATTCTACATTTGTATTAATTTATTTTAAGCTCTTTTTAATGCTATAAGGGAATTTTTATAATTTGTTTATATTTTAATTTAGTAAAACTTCATAATGCTGCCTAAATCGATGGAATAACCACTATAAAATCACCATTTGCTTAAAAAACGGAGACAACAAAGCCTCCAAATCTCTTTGAACATCATCATCGTTAGTGGAGGATGCAACTATGCATTAAAACAATATTGTCGTATTTTTGAAATTTTCTCAAAATCTATGTGTTAACCCCTACGAAAATATTGAGTTTTTAGTAAATGTTTTATATAATGAACCCTATAATCTTTAGTGTTGTTTTAAAATTTCCAACCACATTCTACATTTTTATTAATTTATTTTAAGCTCTTTTTAATGGTATAAGGGAATCGTTATAATTTGTTTTTCAATTAATTTAGTAAAACTTCATAATTCTCCCTAAATCGATGGAATAACCACTATAAAATCACTATTTTCTTGAAAACGGAGACAAAAAGGCTCCAAACCTTTTGAACATCATCATCGTTAGTGGAGGATGCAAATATGCATTAAAACAATATTGTCGTATTTTTGAAATTTTCTCAAAATCTATGTGTTAACAACCCTACTGAAAATATTGAGTTTTGGTAAATATTTTATATAATGAATCCTATAATCTTTAATGTTGTTTTAAAATTTCTAACCATATTTTATATTTTTATTAATGTATTTCAAGCTCTTTTCATGGTATAAGAGAATTATTATAATTTTTTTATCAATTAATTTAGTAAAACTTCATAATACTCCCTAAAGTGTTGTTTTAAAATTTGTCTGTATATAGAGTAAAACATATCGTGAAATTTGTCTGTCTTCGAGTCCACACCATATATGAACCGACCCTTTGTTACTATCCGAGAACGGATTGCTCAGCTCGGTTGGATCAAACTCCCAATTACCATAACCCACGATGATGTCTCTCGTTAATTGTGTTCTCACATGTTCACCTTGTCGTAAAGCAGACTCCTGTATAAATATAGCTTTCATGAGTGCCTTTTTCTTTCAAAATGAGTTGATCATAACTTTGAAATCAGCTTAAAAGATATTTTAATCCATCTATATATATCTATACCATGATATATGAGTGTTTAGTATGCATTTCATGAGTTCTAAATCACGTTTGGTCATAGTATCTTTTGGATTCGGCGATTTGGAAACCATTTTTGAGCCATCCACCAATATAACAACCATGGACAGTAGTGTGCGACTCCTAGAGTCAGTTGAAACCCAACTGGCAGTCTCCTCATCGCTGCATTCAAAGGTTTTGAGGCACACGTCTCCACCAAAATTTTATTAACGGAACCAAGCTCCACTTAACCTGGAAGTATTATTAGAAGCATTCACTTAAAAGTATTTTTTATCAACATGTGTCTTTATGTAAATGTGTAATATATAAGCGTTAGTTTTAATAAATATTGATTCACCAATAATAAATCAATCTCTTCATATATATATTACCTATGTGAAATGTGTTTGAGGCATGCAACCGTAAACAGGGTAAGCTCCAAGTGACATCCCCACAACAGCGAACTTTGGACTGATTTACAATTTATCAGTAAGTTCTTCGATATCGTATGTATCCGTTTTAAGCGTTCGTAATGGATTTTATTTTTCTTCACAACATGATTTTCATTGATAATCTTAACCGACTACAAATGTAAATGCAGCATCTGACATATGATGTGCAATCCGTTCGGAAATTTGAAGAGCAAACCAAACAAAGCAACATAAAGATAGTTACACAAACTCTTAAAAAAGTTTGATAAGGCGTTTGAAGTGTTTTCGAAGAGTTCGTAATGGATTAGGATCACTTTCTCCATAACCAGCTCTATCGAAGAGTAAAAAGTATATCTTATATAAAAACAACCATTAAATTTTTAAATGTATAGAATCATCATACGTTAGTGGAGGATGCAACTATGCATTAAAACAATATTGTCGTATTTTTTGAAATTTTCTCAAAATCTATGTGTTAAACCCTACGAAAATATTGAGTTTTTAGTAAATGTTTTATATAATGAACCCTATAATCTTTAGTGTTGTTTTAAAATTTCTAACTTCATTCTACATTTTTATTAATTTATTTTATGCTCTTTTTAATTGTATAAGGGAATCGTTATAATTTGTTTATCAATTAATTTAGTAAAACTTCATAATTCTCCCTAAATCGATGGAATAACCACTATAAAATCACTATTTGCTTGAAAAACGGAGACAACTAAGGCTCCAAACCTTTTTGAACATCATCATACGTTAGTGGAGGATGCAACTATGTATTAAAACAATATTGTCGTATTTTTTGAAATTTTCTCAAAATCTATGTGTTAACCCCTACGAAAATATTGAGTTTTTGGTAAATGTTTTATATAATGAATCCTATAATCTTTAGTGTTGTTTTAAAATTTCTAACCACATTTTACATTTTTATTAATGTATTTCAAGCTCTTTTCATGGTATAAGAGAATCGTTATAATTTTTTTATCAATTAATTTAGTAAAACTTCATAATACCCCCTAAAACGATGGAAAAACCACGATAAAATTACTAGTTTGTTGAAAAACGGAGACAACATAGTATGCAAACCTCTTTGAACATCATCATAAGTTAGTCGAGGATGCAGCTATGCATTAAAACAATATTGTCGTATTTTTTGAAATTTTTTCAAAATCTATGTGTTAACAAAATATTGAGGTTTTGGTAAATGTTTTATATACTGAAGCTTATAATCTTTAGTGTTGTTTTAAAATTTCTAACCACATTCTACATTTATATTAATGTATTTTTAGTTTTTTTTAATGGTATAAGGGAATTGTTATAATTTGTTTATCAATTAATTTAGTAAAACTTCATAATTCTCCCTAAATCAATGGAATAACCACTATAAAATCGCTATTTGCTTGAAAAACGGAGACAACTAAGGCTCCAAACCTTTTTGAACATCATCATACGTTAGTGGAGGATGCAACTATGTATTAAAACAATATTGTCGTTTTTTTTGAAATTTTCTCAAAATCTATGTGTTAACTCCTACGAAAATATTGAGTTTTTGGTAAATGTTTTATATAATGAATCCTATAATCTTTAGTGTTGTTTTAAAATTTCTAACCACATTTTACATTTTTATTAATGTATTTCAAGCTCTTTTCATGGTATAAGAGAATCGTTATAATTTTTTTATCAATTAATTTAGTAAAACTTCATAATACCCCCTAAAACGATGGAAAAACCACGATAAAATCACTAGTTTGTTGAAAAACGGAGACAACATAGTATGCAAACCTCTTTGAACATCATCATAAGTTAGTCGAGGATGCAGCTATGCATTAAAACAATATTGTCGTATTTTTTGAAATTTTTTCAAAATCTATGTGTTAACAAAATATTGAGTTTTTGGTAAATGTTTTATATACTGAAGCTTATAATCTTTAGTGTTGTTTTAAAATTTCTAACCACATTCTACATTTATATTAATGTATTTTTAGTTTTTTTTAATGGTATAAGGGAATTGTTATAATTTGTTTATCAATTAATTTAGTAAAACTTCATAATTCTCCCTAAATCAATGGAATAACCACTATAAAATCGCTATTTGCTTGAAAAACGGAGACAACTAAGGCTCCAAACCTTTTTGAACATCATCATACGTTAGTGGAGGATGCAACTATGTATTAAAACAATATTGTCGTTTTTTTTGAAATTTTCTCAAAATCTATGTGTTAACCCCTACTGAAAATATTGAGTTTTTGGTAAATGTTTTATATAATGAATCCTATAATCTTTAGTGTTGTTTTAAAATTTCTAACCACATTTTACATTTTTATTAATGTATTTCAAGCTCTTTTCATGGTATAAGAGAATTGTTATAATTTGTTTATCAATTAATTTAGTAAAACTTCATAATTCTCCTAAATCAATGGAATAACCACTATAAAATCGCTATTTGCTTGAAAAGCGGAGACAACTAAGGCTCCAAACCTTTTGAACATCATCATACGTTAGTGGAGGATGCAACTATGCATTAAAACAATATTGTCGTTTTTTGAAATTTTCTCAAAATCTATGTGTTAACTCCTAGGAAAATATTGAGTTTTGGTAAATGTTTTATATAATGAATCCTATAATCTTTAGTGTTGTTTTAAAATTTCTAACCACATTTTACATTTTTATTAATGTATTTCAAGCTCTTTTCATGGTATAAGAGAATCGTTATAATTTTTTTATCAATTAATTTAGTAAAACTTCATAATACCCCCTAAAACGATGGAAAAACCACGATAAAATCACTAGTTTGTTGAAAAACGGAGACAACATAGTATGCAAACCTCTTTGAACATCATCATAAGTTAGTCGAGGATGCAGCTATGCATTAAAACAATATTGTCATTATTTTTGAAATTTTTCAAAATCTATGTGTTAACAAAATATTGAGTTTTGGTAAATGTTTTATATACTGAAGCTTATAATCTTTAGTGTTGTTTTAAAATTTCTAACCACATTCTACATTTATATTAATGTATTTTTAGTTTTTTTAATGGTATAAGGGAATTGTTATAATTTGTTTATCAATTAATTTAGTAAAACTTCATAATTCTCCCTAAATCAATGGAATAACCACTATAAAATCGCTATTTGCTTGAAAAACGGAGACAACTAAGGCTCCAAACCTTTTTGAACATCATCATACGTTAGTGGAGGATGCAACTATGTATTAAAACAATATTGTCGTTTTTTTGAAATTTTCTCAAAATCTATGTGTTAACCCCTACGAAAATATTGAGTTTTTGGTAAATGTTTTATATAATGAATCCTATAATCTTTAGTGTTGTTTTAAAATTTCTAACCACATTTTAAATTTTTATTAACGTATTTCAAGCTCTTTTCATGGTATAAGAGAATCGTTATAATTTTTTTATCAATTAATTTAGTAAAACTTCATAATACCCCCTAAAACGATGGAAAAACCACGATAAAATCACTAGTTTGTTGAAAAACGGAGACAACATAGTATGCAAACCTCTTTGAACATCATCATAAGTTAGTCGAGGATGCAGCTATGTATTAAAACAATATTGTCGTATTTTTTGAAATTTTTTCAAAATCTATGTGTTAACTCCTAGGAAAATATTGAGTTTTTGGTAAATGTTTTATATACTGAAGCTTATAATCTTTAGTGTTGTTTTAAAATTTCTAACCACATTCTACATTTATATTAATGTATTTTTAGTTTTTAATGGTATAAGGAATTGTTATAATTTGTTTATCAATTAATTTAGTAAAACTTCATAATTCTCCTAAATCAATGGAATAACCACTATAAAATCACTAGTTTGTTGAAAAGCGGAGACAACTAAGGCTCCAAACCTTTTGAACATCATCATCGTTAGTGGAGGATGCAACTATGTATTAAAACAATATTGTTGTTTTTTGAAATTTTCTCAAAATCTATGTGTTAACCCCTACTAAAATATTGAGTTTTTGGTAAATGTTTTATATAATGAATCCTATAATCTTTAGTGTTGTTTTAAAATTTCTAACCACATTTTACATTTTTATTAATGTATTTCAAGCTCTTTTCATGGTATAAGAGAATCGTTATAATTTTTTTATCAATTAATTTAGTAAAACTTCATAATACCCCTAAAACGATGGAAAAACCACGATAAAATCACTAGTTTGTTGAAAACGGAGACAACATAGTATGCAAACCTCTTTGAACATCATCATAAGTTAGTCGAGGATGCAGCTATGCATTAAAAAAATATTGTCGTATTTTTTGAAATTTTTTCAAAATCTATGTGTTAACTCCTATGAAAATATTGAGTTTTTGGTAAATGTTTTATATACTGAAGCTTATAATCTTTAGTGTTGTTTTAAAATTTCTAACCACATTCTACATTTATATTAATGTATTTTTAGTTTTTAATGGTATAAGGAATTGTTATAATTTGTTTATCAATTAATTTAGTAAAACTTCATAATTCTCCTAAATCAATGGAATAACCACTATAAAATCGCTATTTGCTTGAAAAACGGAGACAACTAAGGCTCCAAACCTTTTTGAACATCATCATACGTTAGTGGAGGATGCAACTATGTATTAAAACAATATTGTCGTTTTTTTTGAAATTTTCTCAAAATCTATGTGTTAACCTCTACGAAAATATTGAGTTTTTGGTAAATGTTTTATATAATGAATCCTATAATCTTTAGTGTTGTTTTAAAATTTTTAACCACATTCTACATTTTTATTAATGTATTTCAAGCTCTTTTCATGGTATAAGAGAATTGTTATAATTTTTTTATCAATTAATTTAGTAAAACTTCATAATACCCCTAAAACGATGGAAAACCACGATAAAATCACTAGTTTGTTGAAAACGGAGACAACATAGTCTGCAAACCTCTTTGAATATCATCATAAGTTAGTGAGGATGCAGCTATGCATTAAAACAATATTGTCGTATTTTTGAAATTTTTCAAAATCTATGTGTTAACAAAATATTGAGTTTTTGATAAATGTTTTATATACTGAAGCTTATAATCTTTAGTGTTGTTTTAAAATTTCTAAAAACATTCTACATTTATATTAATGTATTTTTAGTTTTTTTAATGGTATAAGGGAATCGTTATAATTTGTTTATCAATTAATTTAGTAAAACTTTATAATACTCCCTAAATCGATGGAATAACCACTATAAAATCGCTATTTGCTTGAAAAATGGAGACAAAAAATGCTCCAAACCTCTTTGAACATCATCATACGTTAGTGGAGGATGCAACTATGCATTAAAAAAATATTTTCGTATTTTTTGAAATTTTCTTAAAATCTATGTGTTAACCCCTACGAAAATATTGAGTTTTTAGTAAATGTTTTATATACTGAACCCTATAATCTTTAGTGTTGTTTTAAAATTTCTCACCACATTCTACATTTGTATTAATTTATTTTAAGCTCTTTTTAATGCTATAAGGGAATTTTTATAATTTGTTTATATTTTAATTTAGTAAAACTTCATAATGCTGCCTAAATCAATGGAATAACCACTATAAAATCACCATTTGCTTAAAAAACGGAGACAACAAAGCCTCCAAATCTCTTTGAACATCATCATACGTTATTGGAGGATGCAACTATGCATTAAAAGAATATTGTCGTATTTTTTGAAATTTTCTCAAAATCTATGTGTTAACCCCCTACGAAAATATTGAGTTTTTAGTAAATGTTTTATATAATGAACCCTATAATCTGTAGTGTTGTTTTAAAATTTCTAACCACATTCAACATTTTTATTATTTTATTTTAAGCTCTTTTTAATGGTATAAGGGAATCGTTATAATTTGTTTTTCAATTAATTTAGTAAAACTTCATAATTCTCCCTAAATCGATGGAATAACCACTATAAAATCACTATTTTCTTGAAAAACGGAGACAAGAAAGGCTCCAAACCTTTTTGAACATCATCATACGTTAGTGGAGGATGCAAATATGTATTAAAACAATATTGTCGTATTTTTTGAAAATTTCTCAAAATCTATGTGTTAACCCTTACGAAAATATTGAGTTTTTGGTAAATATTTTATATAATGAATCCTATAATCTTTAGTATTGTTTTAAAATTTCTAACCACATTCTATATTTTTATTAATGTATTTCAAGCTCTTTTCATGGTATAAGAGAATCGTTATAATTTTTTTATCAATTAATTTAGTAAAACTTCATAATACTCCCTAAAGCATTGGAAAAACCACGATAAAATCACTAGTTTGTTGAAAAACTTAGACAACAAAGTCTGCAAACCTCTGAACATCATCATAAGTTAGTCGAGGATGCAGCTATGCATTAAAACAATATTGTCGTATTTTTTGAAATTTTTTCAAAATCTATGTGTTAACTCCTAGGAAAATATTGAGTTTTTGGTAAATGTTTTATATACTGAAGCTTATAATCTTTAGTGTTGTTTTAAAATTTCTAACCATATTTTACATTTATATTAATATAATTTTAGTTTTTTTTAATGGTATAAGGGAATCGTTATAATTTTTTTATCAATTAGTTTAGTAAAACTTTATTATACTCCCTAAATCGATGGAATAACCACTATAAAATCACTATTTGCTTGAAAAACGGAGACAACAAAGGCTCCAAACCTCTTTGAACATCATCATACGTTAGTAGAGGATGCAACTATGCATTAAAAAAATATTGTCGTATTTTTTGAAATTTTCTTAAAATCTATGTGTTAAACCCCTACGAAAATATTGAGTTTTTAGTAAATGTTTTATATACTGAACCCTATAATCTTTAGTGTTGTTTTAAAATATCTCACCACATTATACATTTGTATTAATGTATTTTAAGCTCTTTTCATAGTATAAGGAAATCGTTATAATTTTTTTATCAATAAATTTAGTAAAACTTCATAATGCTCCCTAATTCGATGGAATAACCACTATAAAATCACTATTTGCTTGAAAGACGGAGACAACAAAGGCTCCAAACCTTTTTGAACATCATCGTACGTTCGTGGAGGATGAAAATATGCTACAAAACAATATTTTTATATTTTTTGAAATTTTCTCAAAATCTATGTGTTAACTATTTTTGGTAAAAGTTTTATATACAAAGCCTATAATCTTTAGTGCTGTTAAAATACCTAACCACATTCTATATTTTTATTCATGTATTTTTAGTTTTTTTTTCATGGTATAAGGGAATCATTATAATTTTTTTTATCAATTAATTTAGTAAAATTTCATAATACTCCCTAAATCGATGGAATAATAACTATAAAATCACTATTTGCTTGAAAAACGGAGACAACAAAGGCTCCAAACCTCTTTGAACATCATCATACGTTAGTGGAGGATGCAACTATGCATTAAAAAATATTGTCGTATTTTTTGAACTTTTCTCAAAATCTATGTGTCCCCTACGAAAATATTGAGTTTTTAGTAAATGTTTTATATACTGAACCCTATAATCTTTAGTGTTGTTTTAAAATTTCTCACCACATTCTACATTTGTATTAATATATTTTAAGCTCTTTTTAATGGTATAAGGGAATTGTTATAATTTGTTTATCAATTAATTTAGTAAAACTTCATAATGCTCCCTAAATCGATGGAATAACCACTATAAAATCACTATTTGCTTGAAAAACGGAGACAACAAAGCCTCCAAATCTCTTTGAACATCATCATACGTTAGTGGAGGATGCAACTACGCATTAAAACAATATTGTCGTATTTTTTGAAATTTTCTCAAAATCTATGTATTTTTAATAAATGTTTTATATAATGAATCCTATAATTTTTAGTGTTGTTTTAAAATTTCTAACCACATTCAAAATTTTTATTAATATATTTTAAGCTCTTTTTAATGGTAAAAGGGAATCATTATAATTTTTTTATCAATTAATTTAGTAAAACTTCATAATTTTCCCTAAATCGATGGAATGACCATTATAAAATCATATTTCCTTGAAAAACAGAGACAACAAAGGCTCCAAACCTTTTTGAACATCATCATACGTTAGTGGAGGATGCAACTATGCATTAAAACAATATTGTCATATTTTTTAAAATTTTCTCAAAATCTATGTGTTAACCCCTACGAAAATATTGAGTTTTTAGTAAATGTTTTATATACTGAATCCAATAATCTTTAGTGTTGTTTTAAAATTTCTCACCACATTCTACATTTGTATTAATGTATTTCAAGCTCTTTTCAAGGTATAAGAGAATCGTTATAATATTTTTATCAATTAATTTAGTAAAACTTCATAATGCTCCCTAATTCGATGGAATAACCACAAAATCACTATTTGATTGAAAAACGGAGACAACAAAGGCTCCAAACCTTTTTGAACATCATCGTACGTTCGTGGAGGATGAAAATATGCAATAAAACAATATTTTCATATTGTTTGAAATTTTCTCAAAATCTATGTGTCCCTACGAAAATATTGAGTTTTTTTAAATGTTTTATATAATTAACCCTATAATCTTTAGTGTTGTTTTAAAATTTCTAACCACATTCAAATTTTTTATTAATTTATTTTAAGCTCTTTTAATGGTATAAGGGAATCGTTATAATTTTTTTATCAATTAATTTAGTAAAACTTCATAATTCTCTCTAAATCGATGGAATAATAGCTATAAAATCACTATTTGCTTGAAAAACGGAGACAACAAAGGCTCCAAACCTTTTTGAACATCATCATACGTTAGTGGAGGATGCAACTATGCATTAAAATAATATTGTCGTATTTTTTGAAATTTTCTCAAAATCTATGTGTCCCCTACGAAAATATTGAGTTTTTAGTAAATGTTTTATATACTGAACCCTATAATCTTTAGTGTTGTTTTAAAATTTCTCACCACATTCTACATTTGTATTAATGTATTTCAAGCTCTTTTCATGGTATAAGAGAATCGTTATAATTTTTTTATCAATTAATTTAGTAAAACTTCATAATGCTTCCTAATTCGATGGAATAACCACTATAAAATCACTATTTGCTTGAAAAACGGAGACAACAAAGGCTCCAAACCTTTTTGAACATCATCGTACGTTCATGGAGGAAGAAAATATGCAATAAAACAATATTTTCATATTTTTTGAAATTTTCTCAAAATCTATGTGTTAACCCCTACGAAAATATTGAGTTTTTAGTAAATATTTTATATAATTAACCCTATAATCTTTAGTGTTGTTTTACAATTTCTAACCACATTCAACATTTTTATTAATTTATTTTGAGATCTTTTTAATGGTATAAGGGAATCGTTATAATTTTTTTATCAATTAATTTAGTAAAACTTCATAATTCTCCCTAAATCGATGGAATAATAGCTATAAAATCACTATTTGCTTGAAAAACGGAGACAACAAAGGCTCCAAACCTTTTTGAACATCATCATACGTTAGTGGAGGATGAAAATATGCAATAAAACAATATTGTCATATTTTTTGAAATTTTCTCAAAATCTATGTGTCCCTACTGAAAATATTGAGTTTTTTAAATGTTTTATATAATTAACCCTATAATCTTTAGTGTTGTTTTAAAATTTCTAACCACATTCAAATTTTTATTAATTTATTTTAAGCTCTTTTAATGGTATAAGGGAATCGTTATAATTTTTTATCAATTAATTTAGTAAAACTTCATAATTCTCTCTAAATCGATGGAATAATAGCTATAAAATCACTATTTGCTTGAAAAACGGAGACAACAAAGGCTCCAAACCTTTTGAACATCATCATACGTTAGTGGAGGATGCAACTATGCATTAAAATAATATTGTCGTATTTTTGAAATTTTCTCAAAATCTATGTGTCCCTACGAAAATATTGAGTTTTGGTAAATGTTTTATATACTGAACCCTATAATCTTTAGTGTTGTTTTAAAATTTCTAACCACATTCTACATTTGTATTAATGTATTTCAAGCTCTTTTCATGGTATAAGAGAATCGTTATAATTTTTTTATCAATTAATTTAGTAAAACTTCATAATGCTTCCTAATTCGATGGAATAACCACTATAAAATCACTATTTGCTTGAAAAACGGAGACAACAAAGGCTCCAAACCTTTTTGAACATCATCGTACGTTCATGGAGGAAGAAAATATGCAATAAAACAATATTTTCATATTTTTTGAAATTTTCTCAAAATCTATGTGTTAACCCCTACGAAAATATTGAGTTTTTAGTAAATATTTTATATAATTAACCCTATAATCTTTAGTGTTGTTTTACAATTTCTAACCACATTCAACATTTTTATTAATTTATTTTGAGATCTTTTAATGGTAAAGGGAATCGTTATAATTTTTTATCAATTAATTTAGTAAAACTTCATAATTCTCCCTAAATCGATGGAATAATAGCTATAAAATCACTATTTGCTTGAAAAACGGAGACAACAAAGGCTCCAAACCTTTTTGAACATCATCATACGTTAGTGGAGGATGAAACTATGTATTAAAACAATATTGTCGATTTTTTGAAATTTTCTCAAAATCTATGTGTTAACCCTACTGAAAATATTGAGTTTTTAGTAAATGTTTTATATATTGAACCCTATAATCTTTAGTGTTGTTTTAAAATTTCTCACCACATTCTACATTTGTATTAATGTATTTGAAGCTCTTTTCAAGGTATAAGAGAATCGTTATAATATTTTTATCAATTAATTTAGTAAAACTTCATAATGCTCCTAATTCGATGGAATAACCACAAAATCACTATTTGATTGAAAACGGAGACAACAAAGGCTCCAAACCTTTTGAACATCATCGTGCGTTAAGTGGAGGATGAAAATATGCAATAAAACAATATTTTCATATTGTTTGAAATTTTCTCAAAATCTATGTGTCCCTACTGAAAATATTGAGTTTTTTAAATGTTTTATATTATTAACCCTATAATCTTTAGTGTTGTTTTAAAATTTCTAACCACATTCAACATTTTTATTAATTTATTTTAAGCTCTTTTTAATGGTATAAGGGAATCGTTATAATTTTTTTATCAATTAATTTAGTAAAACTTCATAATTCTCTAAATCGATGGAATAATAGCTATAAAATCACTATTTGCTTGAAAAAGGAGACAACAAATGCTCCAAACCTTTTGAACATCATCATACGTTAGTGGAGGATGCAACTATGCATTAAAATAATATTGTCGTATTTTTTGAAATTTTCTCAAAATCTATGTGTTAACCCCTACGAAAATATTGAGTTTTTAGTAAATATTTTATATAATTAACCCTATAATCTTTAGTGTTGTTTTAAAATTTCTAACCACATTCAACATTTTTATTAATTTATTTTGAGCTCTTTTTAATGGTATAAGGGAATCGTTATAATTTTTTTATCAATTAATTTAGTAAAACTTCATAATTCTCCCTAAATCGATGGAATAATAGCTATAAAATCACTATTTGCTTGAAAAACGGAGACAACAAAGGCTCCAAACCTTTTTGAACATCATCATACGTTAGTGGAGGATGAAACTATGTATTAAAACAATATTGTCGTATTTTTTGAAATTTTCTCAAAATCTATGTGTTAAACCCTACGAAAATATTGAGTTTTTAGTAAATGTTTTATATATTGAACCCTATAATCTTTAGTGTTGTTTTAAAATTTCTCACCACATTCTACATTTGTATTAATGTATTTGAAGCTCTTTTCAAGGTATAAGAGAATCGTTATAATATTTTTATCAATTAATTTAGTAAAACTTCATAATGCTCCCTAATTCGATGGAATAACCACAAAATCACTATTTGATTGAAAAACGGAGACAACAAAGGCTCCAAACCTTTTTGAACATCATCGTACGTTCGTGGAGGATGAAAATATGCAATAAAACAATATTTTCATATTGTTTGAAATTTTCTCAAAATCTATGTGTCCCTACGAAAATATTGAGTTTTTTTTAAATGTTTTATATTATTAACCCTATAATCTTTAGTGTTGTTTTAAAATTTCTAACCACATTCAACATTTTTATTAATTTATTTTAAGCTCTTTTAATGGTATAAGGAATCGTTATAATTTTTTATCAATTAATTTAGTAAAACTTCATAATTCTCTCTAAATCGATGGAATAATAGCTATAAAATCACTATTTGCTTGAAAAACGGAGACAACAAATGCTCCAAACCTTTTTGAACATCATCATACGTTAGTGGAGGATGCAACTATGCATTAAAATAATATTGTCGTATTTTTTGAAATTTTCTCAAAATCTATGTGTTAACCCCTACGAAAATATTGAGTTTTTAGTAAATATTTTATATAATTAACCCTATAATCTTTAGTGTTGTTTTAAAATTTCTAACCACATTCAACATTTTTATTAATTTATTTTGAGCTCTTTTTAATGGTATAAGGGAATCGTTATAATTTTTTATCAATTAATTTAGTAAAACTTCATAATTCTCCTAAATCGATGGAATAATAGCTATAAAATCACTATTTGCTTGAAAAAGGAGACAACAAAGGCTCCAAACCTTTTGAACATCATCATCGTTAGTGGAGGATGAAACTATGTATTAAAACAATATTGTCGTATTTTTGAAATTTTCTCAAAATCTATGTGTTAACCCTACGAAAATATTGAGTTTTTAGTAAATGTTTTATATAATTAACCCTATAATCTTTTGTGTTGTTTTAAAATTTCTAACCACATTCTATATTTTTATTAACAAATTTTTGAGTTTTTTTCATGGTATAAGGGAATCGTTATAATTTTTTATCAATTAATTTAGTAAAACTTCATAATTCTCCTAAATCGATGGAATAATAGCTATAAAATCACTATTTGCTTGAAAAAGGAGACAACAAAGGCTCCAAACCTTTTGAACATCATCATCGTTAGTGGAGGATGAAACTATGTATTAAAACAATATTGTCATTATTTTTGAAATTTTCTCAAAATCTATGTGTTAACCCCTACTAAAATATTGAGTTTTTAGTAAATATTTTATATAATTAACCCTATAATCTTTAGTGTTGTTTTAAAATTTCTAACCACATTCAACATTTTTATTAATTTATTTTGAGCTCTTTTTAATGGTATAAGGGAATCGTTATAATTTTTTTATCAATTAATTTAGTAAAACTTCATAATTCTCCCTAAATCGATGGAATAATAGCTATAAAATCACTATTTGCTTGAAAAACGGAGACAACAAAGGCTCCAAACCTTTTTGAACATCATCATACGTTAGTGGAGGATGAAACTATGTATTAAAACAATATTGTCGTATTTTTTGAAATTTTCTCAAAATCTATGTGTTAAACCCTACGAAAATATTGAGTTTTTAGTAAATGTTTTATTCACTGAACCCTATAATCTTTAGTGTTGTTTTTAAATTTCTCACCACATTCTACATTTGTATTAATGTATTTCAAGCTCTTTTCATGGTATAAGAGAATCGTTATAATTTTTTTATCAATTAATTTAGTAAAACTTCATAATGCTTCCTAATTCGATGGAATAACCACTATAAAATCAATATTTGCTTGAAAAACGGAGACAACAAAGGCTCCAAACCTTTTTGAACATCATCGTACGTTCGTGGAGGAAGAAAATATGCAATAAAACAATATTTTCATATTTTTTGAAATTTTCTCAAAATCTATGTGTTAACCCTACGAAAATATTGAGTTTTTAGTAAATATTTAATATAATTAACCCTATAATCTTTAGTGTTGTTTTAAAATTTCTAACCACATTCAACATTTTTATTAATTTATTTTGAGCTCTTTTTAATGGTATAAGGGAATCGTTATAATTTTTTATCAATTAATTTAGTAAAACTTCATAATGCTTCCTAATTCGATGGAATAACCACTATAAAATCAATATTTGCTTGAAAAACGGAGACAACAAAGGCTCCAAACCTTTTTGAACATCATCGTACGTTAGTGGAGGAAGAAAATATGCAATAAAACAATATTTTCATATTTTTGAAATTTTCTCAAAATCTATGTGTTAACCCCTACGAAAATATTGAGTTTTTAGTAAATATTTAATATAATTAACCCTATAATCTTTAGTGTTGTTTTAAAATTTCTAACCACATTCAACATTTTTATTAATTTATTTTGAGCTCTTTTTAATGGTATAAGGGAATCGTTATAATTTTTTTATCAATTAATTTAGTAAAACTTCATAATTCTCCATAAATCGATGGAATAATAGCTATAAAATCACTATTTGCTTGAAAAACGGAGACAACAAAGGCTCTAAACCTTTTTGAACATCATCATACGTTAGTGGAGGATGAAACTATGTATTAAAACAATATTGTCGTATTTTTTTGAAATTTTCTCAAAATCTATGTGTTAAACCCTACGAAAATACTGAGTTTTTAGTAAATGTTTTATATACTGAACCCTATAATCTTTAGTGTTGTTTTAAAATTTTTCACCACATTCTACATTTGTATTAATGTATTTCAAGCTCTTTTCATGGTATAAGAGAATCGTTATAATTTTTTTATCAATTAATTTAGTAAAACTTCATAATGCTTCCTAATTCGATGGAATAACCACTATAAAATCACTATTTGCTTGAAAACGGAGACAACAAAGGCTCCAAACCTTTTGAACATCATCATACGTTAGTGGAGGATGAAACTATGCATTAACAAAATATTGTCGATTTTTTGAAATTTTTCAAAATCTATGTGTTTACCCCTACTGAAAATATTGAGATTTTAGTAAATGTTTTATATACTGAACCCTATAATCTTTTGTGTTGTTTTAAAATTTCTCACCACATTCTACATTTGTATTAATATATTTTAAGCTCTTTTAATGGTATAAGGGAATTGTTATAATTTGTTTATCAATTAATTTAGTAAAACTTCATAATGCTCCCTAAATCGATGGAATAACCACTATAAAATCACTATTTGCTTGAAAACGGAGACAACAAAGCCTCTAAATCTCTTTGAACATCATCATATGTTAGTGGAGGATGCAACTATGCATTAAAACAATATTGTCGATTTTTTGAAAATTTCTCAAAATCTATGTGTTAACCCCTACGAAAATATTGAGTTTTTAGTAAATATTTAATATAATTAACCCTATAATCTTTAGTGTTGTTTTAAAATTTCTAACCACATTCAACATTTTTATTAATTTATTTTGAGCTCTTTTAATGGTATAAGGAATCGTTATAATTTTTTATCAATTAATTTAGTAAAACTTCATAATTCTCCATAAATCGATGGAATAATAGCTATAAAATCACTATTTGCTTGAAAAACGGAGACAACAAAGGCTCTAAACCTTTTTGAACATCATCATACGTTAGTGGAGGATGAAACTATGTATTAAAACAATATTGTCGTATTTTTTGAAATTTTCTCAAAATCTATGTGTTAAACCCTACGAAAATACTGAGTTTTTAGTAAATGTTTTATATACTGAACCCTATAATCTTTAGTGTTGTTTTAAAATTTTTCACCACATTCTACATTTGTATTAATGTATTTCAAGCTCTTTTCATGGTATAAGAGAATCGTTATAATTTTTTTATCAATTAATTTAGTAAAACTTCATAATGCTTCCTAATTCGATGGAATAACCACTATAAAATCACTATTTCCTTGAAAAACGGAGACAACAAAGGCTCCAAACCTTTTTGAACATCATCATACGTTAGTGGAGGATGCAACTATGCATTAAAACAATATTGTCGTATTTTTTGAAATTTTCTCAAAATCTATGTGTTAACAACCCCTACGAAAATATTGAGTTTTTAGTAAATGTTTTATTTACAACGCCTATAATCTTTAGTGCTGTTAAAATTTCTAACCACATTCTATATTTTTATTAACAAATTTTTGAGTTTTTTTTTCATGGTATAAGGGAATCGTTATAATTTTTTTATCAATTAATTTAGTAAAACTTCATAATACTCCATAAATCGATGGAATAACCACTATAAAATCACTATTTCCTTGAAAAACGGAGACAACAAAGGCTCCAAACCTTTTTGAACATCATCATACGTTAGTGGAGGATGAAACTATGCATTAACAAAATATTGTCGTATTTTTTGAAATTTTTTCAAAATCTATGTGTTTACCCCCTACGAAAATATTGAGATTTTAGTAAATGTTTTATATACTGAACCCTATAATCTTTTGTGTTGTTTTAAAATTTCTCACCACATTCTACATTTGTATTAATATATTTTAAGCTCTTTTAATGGTATAAGGGAATTGTTATAATTTGTTTATCAATTAATTTAGTAAAACTTCATAATGCTCCCTAAATCGATGGAATAACCACTATAAAATCACTATTTGCTTGAAAAAAGGAAACAACAAAGCCTCTAAATCTCTTTGAACATCATCATACGTTAGTGGAGGATGCAACTATGCATTAAAACAATATTGTCGTATTTTTTGAAAATTTCTCAAAATCTATGTGTTAACCCCTACGAAAATATTGAGTTTTTAGTAAATGTTTTATATAATGAATTCTATAATATTAAGTGTTGTTTTAAAATTTCTAACCACATTCAAAATTTTTAGGGAAAAAAACTAGTTTAACCCTTATTTATCAACTAATGACTAGTTTAACTCTAATTTTATTTTAATTACTAATTTGTTTTTCAAACCTAATTTACCCCTATTTCCTTTGTTAACAAAAAAAGTAATTACGAAAATGCCATTACTGAATTTTTGAAATATTTGCGATTTTGCCATCCACAGACTTATTTTGTCTACGTTTTATGTAGCCACAGACTTAAATATTTTTTATTTCAGCCACAGATTTATTTAAAAATATATAGACTTAATAATATTTCTACAGACTTGTTATTACAAATCTGACATGTTTGGTTACAAATTTATTAAATATTGACAAATTTACTTTATTTGGCCACAAATTTACTTAATTTGAACAGATTTACGTAAGATTTGATAGATTTATTTTTTCTATAGCCACATATTTACTTGTTTTTGACAGATTTAATTTCGATTTGATTGATTTATTATTCTTAAGCCAAAGATTTACTTAATTTTGACAGACTTAATTAAGATTTAATAGATTTATTAGAATTTGACAGATTTAGTTAGAATTTGATAGATTTATTTATTATTTGACCACAGATTTGTTACAGTTTGACAGATTTGTTTAAACTTAAGCCACAAATATATTTATGACTTGGCCATAGATTTTTTTTAATTCCCCTTAACCAAGTTATTGCAAACCAGATTAAACCATTTAATTCTGAAATTATTTCATATACCAGTAATTTCACTTGATTTAAACCAAAACGTTTTAAACCAACCATAATTTGAATCAAAAGCATGTAAACCAAATTTTATTTAATTAAACCAAATCCAACTTAATTTAAACCAAACAAAGAGAAAAGCCCTAATTTAAGAATCACTCTTTTACACGTGATTACCTTGGTCAACGTTAATGGCGTTTTCAGATTGACGTTTCTTTTCTTCCTTCTTCTCTCATGGCACAAATAAAAATTGTTTGTGGTCATTGGATATTTGGTAAAAACAAATGGTTATTTGGTGTTGACAAAGGAATGAGGAGTAAAGCTATAGCCATAGAAGACAAAACAAGTTATGATGATTTTGTTCATATGGTGATCAAAGAGTATAAGGTTAATGAGCAGATTTACGAGGTGGAGTTGAGCTACATGTTTCCGAAGAAGGTTTTGTTGACGTTACCCCAAAACACACCACCTATAGATATTAAAAATCAGAGGCAATTCACTGGATTTTGGAACAGCTGAAAATGGAGGCAATGCAAGTATGTCTCGAACTTAAGGAACGAGTTTTGGAAAAGACGAGGACAAAAGTGATGATGAAGATGAAGGCTCCATATTTGATTATTGTGATGATTTAGATGGCGCATCTTCAGGTGACGAAGACTTTGCATTGAATGGGATTCATGCTGAAGAAGAAGAAAAAGAAGAAGAAGAAGACGAAGAAGAAGAAGAAGAAGAAGAAGAAGAAGAAAAGAAAAATAAAATTTCAACTAGTATGAAAAGTGGTTCCACGTCTGCGAGTGTTCCGGTAAAACAGGGTAATGTTCATGTTAAGCTAGAATTAGATGCACTTAATATAGCTGTTGGACAACGATATGACACGAAAGATGCATTGGAGACTAGGCTGAAGATCTTGTCAGTCCTTCGTCAATTTGATTTCAGAGTAGACAGATCAGCGACAGATATATTAACTATTAAGTGCTGGATAGAAGGATGTACATGGAGAGTAAGAGCTACCCCAGTTGGTAATTCTACTCAGTTTACCATTCGTACATACGTTTCAGAACATTCATGTTCCATTACAGAACGTTCTGCCAGTGCCCGACAAGCGACTCCAGAAATTCTTGCAAGACTATATGTGGACTATGTTGGAGGTGTTGATTCAAAAGTTCTCCCGAAACATGTTGGAGAAGCCTCAAACATGAGATTTGGTGTCAAGGTGCGTCATCTGATATGACATGTTTATTATATTTTTATATTTCATTTAGTACAAAATAATAGGTCTAATATGTTATTGTAAAATATTTTGTAACTAGATGGATTATTGGAAGTCTCATCGGACACTGTTACGCGCAAGAAATATTGTTAGAGGTTCTGCGGAGAGTGGTTACTCAGAGTTGCCTGTGTATCTATATCATATAAGAAAAGCAAATCCTGGAACTTTCGCACATTTGGAAGTTGATGAGGTTAACAGATTCAAGTATTTGTTTCTTGCATTTGGTGCAAGTATAACTGGATTTCCCTACATGAGAAAAGTAATAGTCGTGGATGGTACATACCTTCAGGGAAAATATAAAGGAACACTACTAACTGCAACAGCTCAAGATGGGAATTTCCAGATATTTCCTATTGCTTTTGCAGTTGTTGATACCGAAAATGATGATTCTTGGGAATGGTTCTTTCAACAACTAAGCAAGGTAATTCCCGATGACGAAGAACTTGCACTTATTTCTGATAGGCATAAAGCTATAAGTAATGCTATTGGAAAAGTGTATCCTAAGTCTAGTCGTGGAATTTGCACGTACCATCTTTACAAAAATATATTGCTACGGTTCAGAGGTGGTGATGCATTTAGATTGGTTAAAAAAGCTGCAAGTGCTTTTACATTGGCTGATTTTAATACAACATTTGAAGAGATCCAAGGGATGAATCCAGGATTACATAAATATTTGGAAACTGTTGATATACAAAAGTGGGCTCGTGTGCATTTCCCTGGGGATAGATACAACTTAATGACGACAAACATTGCTGAGTCCATCAACAAAGTCATCTCAAGCTCGAGAACTCTGCCCATTGTAAAACTCTTGGATGCGTTACGGTTAATGATGACAAGATGGTTTACAAGTAGGAGGATAGCTGCAGGAACAACGAAGACAACCTTGACTCGTGGAGTGGAGATACTTTTGGAGGTAAAAATAGCATATTTTTCTTGTTTAGTTAGTTACTTGTTTTTATAGTCATTTGTAACACTTTTTTTTATTTTCTCAGAAACGTGTATCAAATGCAAAGGTGCTTACAGTTCAATCAATTGATTTGCATCATTCACAAGTTACAACTGGTTCGTCTCTTCATATCGTTAATTTAGGAGGAAGACAATGTACTTGTCGTCGGTTTGATAAGGAGAAGTTACCATGTGTTCATGCAATCGCGGCGGCAGAAGCACGTAAGCAAAGCAGCATATCACTTTGTCACCCCTATTATCACAGCTCATACTTGTGGAACGCTTATTCCACTTCCATAATGCCAAGAGATGTTGCTTCACCAGTTCCAGAAAATATCTCAATAAAAATTTGCTTGCCTCCGGTTATACACACACAACCTGGAAGACCCAAAAAATCAAGGATGAAATCGGCGTTGGAGAAAGCCACTGAAAAAAAAACGACCTAGCAAAAAACATTTATGTTCAAATTGTCATCAATCTGGACATAATTGTAAGACCTGCAAGATTCAAGTTTAGCTTATGGTTAGTCCTTTCCTATGCTTTCTATGTTTGCTTCAGTTAAAGTGAGGTATGTTTTTTTTTGTTGAGCATGATGTGTGTATGTTCTTATGGTTATTAATAAGTCTCTATTTAAATTTGCAGGTGATGTGTTGTTCTTACCGTTCTTCCTTAGTAGGCAAGAGAACAACAACGATTGATCCAAAGAAGTGTTCAAAGCTTCAGCCTGTTTGAGTTTAGATGTTTTCTTAATAAGGATTGAATTCACGTGATAGATATAATATTTTTCCTCAACTTGTATTAGTTATGCGTGCTATTTACAATAATAATCTTGTTTTTTTTTATGTCTAGTTACATGGATGTGGCTACACAGTAGACTACAACTTCACTAAGGAAATAAGTGCAGATAATTAAACTACTAAGAAAATACGTGGGCATTTTTCACAATAAGACTTCAAGTTCACTAAGAAAATAAGTGCATGGAATTAAAATACTAAGTTCAAAGTGTCATCAATCTGGACATAACTGTAACACCTGCAAGGTTCAAGTTTAGCTTATGTTTAGTCGTTTTCTATACTTTCAGAATTTTTAGTAGAAAATAATTAGCTTGGTTCTGGTTCTTTTGTTTCTCTTCTAGCTCTTCTTCTCGCACATGCTTTTTTTTTTAAATACGTTGCGAGTTAAAACTGTTGTTATATGTAACAATAATTAGTTAACTCAGTCAATAAACTAAAGCTGATTTTTTTTTAAAAACAGAACAAACGGCCTTGTGATAAATGTGGACTGCAAATTGTAGCTGACACACGTTCACTAATAAAACTCATGTTGCGCTAATAAGACTAAACAATCACCAAGAGAATCTAAAACTAAACGTACTACTTTGCAGTATCAGTAAATAAATGAGTGATTTGAGGTTCTCCAACAGAGTCGTAAATCTCAGCAGCTAGCTTCCGTCGAAGATCCTGAATGGTTTCATCACGTAACCCTTCAAATGTGCAACCAATCGCAAGACATTCAATGTATTTTATGGTATAAACACCACAGTCTCCTGGGGGGGTCATTCTGTGGAACTTTTTTCAATCTTCGTACAGTGAATTGTTTTTCACTTTTCTTCCGAACAGTGGCGGAGACCATAGTACTCAGAATGGAGGGAATCATCTTTGCAAACGGCCGGCAGAAGTTCTTGATTTCTTTATCATCTACTAAGGTCAGAATGCTGTCATAAACGGTAATGGTCTCCTTCCCCAAGTCGATGTCCAATGCAACCCAGTGATTACCATTTACGAAATGACATGCATATAGATGATCTATATCGTGAAGCCACTTCTTGTTTGTGACTCGGTCAGATGGATACGTGCCGTTGAAGATACCCTTATATGTATCTGTAGGTTTCCAAGTCTTCGGATTAAACTCTTTAAAATCACTGACAATTTTGGTGACAACCCACTGATCCAAAAAAGCAATGCGCTGAGAATGGTATGGTGAAGGATCACAAAGTGATCTCTTATAGAACATATGCATCGCAGACCACATATGCTGAAAAAATTTTTTAAAAGAACTTGTTAGGACAAATGTATAACACTTAGAGAATTTAAGACTAAAACATTTAAGAAGAATAAAAGGATTACCATGTTATTCAACCAGCCATAGTTATATTTACGCCACTTATTTCTTGGGGTTATTATCACCTTATAGAACTCTGTACTATGGGTAGATGTCCTGTCCGAGTTCTTCCTATAAGAACACTATATAGATTAAAACAAATATAGGAATATGACATTATTAAACTCAAGAAAATAACAGGAATACATACTCATCATCCAGTAAAAAGTGCAGTAAATTCCTCATTTTATCAGCGTCAACATCAGCAAACGGATCATATGCTGAGACGGACGGTGTCACACCTGTGATGATGCGCTTCACGGTAGAGTTTCCTACGAAAGGAAAAAGCTGAGATGATGCCAGCTTAGTTTGGCGCTTCTGCGGAGGTGACGAAGGTGTGGGAGATGTAGGCTTATTTAGCTTTTTAGCCATGGCTGCTAAGGCATCTAAATGATCACCAAGATCTGTAACCTTTTCACGCTGCACTGGATCAGACCATGTTTCATCCCCTGAGGCGTTATCAAGTAAATGTGGCACTTGAATTTTGGTTTTCAAAACCTTCTTATCAAAAACCTTTTTCTTGTCAAGTCCCATATCTTCACATTTTTTGCTTGCCTTCTTTGCTTTTTTGACAACACGTTGAGAAGGTAAACCATCCTGCGATGTGGAATTCATCTCCACCATCCAAGACTTCAAAAGAAAAAAATATATTAATAATCCTAACAGGAAACAAATATATGAATAAGATAATAATCATACCATTTCTTTGCTATTTACTTCAGCATTTTCATTATTGTTAGCGTTGGAATTTGCATCTTCTTTCCTCTCATCAGCTGCCTCTTTTTGTTTCATCTTTTGAAGTTCCTTCTCCATTGTTGCTAGCTTCTCAGTTATAGGAGCGAGAAGGGAACCAACCTTTGCTTCAATCGATGTATCTATGTTATCCAGTTTTCCTGTCAATGTCTTCATCAAAGTGTAAAGCTGGCTCACTGGAATTTCTTCTTTCTACAATTAACCAAAATAAATTATTATAATAAAAGCATATTGCAGACTTACTTAAAAAAGTATAAATATAACTCACACTTGGACTATTAGTGTTTTCTTCAATCCCAACAGTTTTGTATCATCACCTTTTTCTTTTTAGAACTCTGACCATCAGTCTCGGGAAAAGATTTAGGACGCTTCAGCCTTGTAGTAGCTGGAGATTCTTCTGTGACATCCCAAAATCCTCTATTTATACAATCATTACGTATATCCAGAACCAAGTTTATCACATCACCATCATCAACTTCATCATCCCACTTAGGCGTATACTGTCCATTTGGTTCTGTAGTAAAATGTCTCACACGCACCTATAAGATAATTGTTATTCATTATTCTATGAAATAATGAAAACGATGAACAGACAACAAAATTGTTAAGAAATTAAACCTTATCTTCATGGTGCTCTTTCTCCTGTCTAACAAACTCCTCGAACTTGAATCTCTTGCGGGATCCACTCCATGAAAGAAGAGGCACTTCTGCACCACCAATTCTGTTTCCGTAAAGCTCTCCTAAGCCCATAACTGACTCATATGCCCATATTTGTAAGATGAAAATAAACCCTGCCATTGTATATGATTCCTTTGTGCTGTAATCAGCACACTTAACAGAGTATATCAAACTCTGACACGCTACGCGACCCCACGGGTATCTTTGGAAAGCTTCATAATCAAGGACTCTCTTCGCACACTCCAACGGAATATGACGTGAGGGAGCAATTCCATAGACACCAAGATGAAGAACACATAACAATCCAACCATTGTCCTCTTCTCGAGACTCCAATACTTGCATCTTTCCAATACCGACTGAAGCTGAACCAAGTTAGGACCAACAACTGTAGAAACCCCCATTTCTTTCCAGAAGTCTGTATGATCAACATCACAAATTTCCCATTTTTGGAACGGTTCACAATTCATTCCCGTTATCTCACCAAATTCAACCAAAGAGAGACGAATGGGCTGCCAATCAATCAACGACCATATCTCATAATTCTTCTTCACTTGAAGCTGATTCGTTAAAAGGTAATGGACAAGCTTCGCACACCATGTGAATTTGAGCTCATAAAACATAGGAAAAACGCCAATTGCAGACTTCTTTACAGCCTCCCATGCATCAAATCCCACACCCTCTCTTACCATTTGAAAATTGGACAAATAGCTATAATAGCTCATACTCCTTTGCTGACTAGGAGCTTTTCCTTTACTGTAGAGTAGACGCGATAGTTTCTCTTAGTGCTAGAAGAAGCCATATCTAACAATGAAAACAAAAAAAATTGTTACCATGAATGCTAGTACAAAAGCGAGTATTTGTTGTAATCAAGAGAATGAGGATTTTCACTCAATCAACCTCTTGGCCAAGGCTCTATACCCAGTACTACAATAGATTATCTGTCAAACCAGTGAAGACATCTAAGATTCTTTATCTTGTTTGGGGTCATAGAAAACATGTAAGATCAACACTAAAACTAACCACTCTCTAAAACTCATAGCATAATTTAAAAGTACTACCGATTGGTGAACAAAAGCGTGTGTTTACCTTAACGAAGGGATAACTATCCTTAATCTGATTTCAAGTCTTCTTGCTAAAGTTATTTGGAACCATAAATCAGTTTGGATTTTCAGTAGAGGAGACGAAAAGGATGACAGGTGAAACAATGGTGATTCTCACCGGAGAGTTCAAGAGCGGAGATAACAAGACGCCAAATCGAGCTTTGTCGGAGGAAGGGTTGCAAACACTCGCCAGAGAAATCAAAGCCCTCACAATGTCGATGCTACTATCAGAGGAAGAAAATCAAACCGCTAGCGACATCTCCTTAGGCGAACCCTAGGTTTTGTTATTGTGAATGTTTATTTTTGCTTCTGTCGACGTACGACGACGAAAGGAAAACCTTTTTTTTTCTTTAGTTTTTAAATTTGTTAATGAATTAAATTGATAATGGCAATATTGTAGTAAAGAAGAATTATTGGGGTTATTTGGTCTTTATATACCTATATTCAGATTTGTTGATTACATAGAGATAAACTAGTAATTAACTAAAAGATTAGAGTTAATCTGAGTAATTTTCTCAAATTTTTATTAATTTATTTTAAGCTCTTTTTAATGGTATAAGGGAATCGTTATATTTTTTTTATCCATTAATTTAGTAAAACTTCATAATTCTCCCTAAATCGATGGAATAACCACTATAAAATCATATTTCCTTGAAAAACGGAGACAACAAAGGCTCCAAACCTTTTTGAACATCATCATACGTTAGTGGAGGATGCAACTATGCATTAAAACAATATTGTCGTATTTTTTGAAATTTTCTCAAAATCTATGTGTTAACCCCTACGAAAATATTGAGTTTTTAGTAAATGTTTTATATACTGAACCCTATAATCTTTAGTGTTGTTTTTAAATTTCTCACCACATTCTACATTTGTATTAATGTATTTCAAGCTCTTTTCAAGGTATGAGAGAATCGTTATAATTTTTTTATCAATTAATTTAGTAAAACTTCATAATGCTCCCTAATTCGATGGAATAACCACTATAAAATCACTATTTTATTGAAAAACGGAGACAACAAAGGCTCCAAACCTTTTTGAACATCATCGTATGTTTGTGGAGGATGAAAATATGCAATAAAACAATATTTTCATATTTTTTGAAATTTTCTCAAAATCTATGTGTTAACCTCCTACGAAAATATTGAGTTTTTAGTAAATGTTTTATATACTGAACCCTATAATCTTTAGTGTTGTTTTAAAATTTCTCACCACATTCTACATTTGTATTAATGTATTTCAAGCTCTTTTCAAGGTATAAGAGAATCGTTATAATTTTTTTAACAATTAATTTAGTAAAACTTCATAATGCTCCCTAAATCGATTGAATAACCACTATAAAATCACTATTTGCTTGAAAAACGGAAACAACAAAGCTTCCAAATCTTTTTGAACATCATCATACGTTAGTGGAGGATGCAACTATGCATTAAAACAATATTGTCGTATTTTTTGAAATTTTCTCAAAATCTATGTGTTAACCCCTACGAAAATATTGACTTTTTAGTAAATGTTTTATATACTGAACCATATAATCTTTAGTGTTGTTTTAAAATTTCTCACCACATTCTACATTTGTATTAATGTATTTCAAGCTCTTTTCATGGTATAAGAGAATCGTTATAATTTTTTTATCAATTAATTTAGTAAAACTTCATAATACTTCCTAATTCGATGGAATAACCACTATAAAATCACTATTTGCTTGAAAAACGGAGACAACAAAGACTCCAAACATTTTTGAACATCATCATTAGTTAGTGGAGGATGCAACTATGCATTAAAACAATATTGTCGTATTTTTTGAAATTTTCTCAAAATCTATGTGTTAACCCCTACGAAAATATTGACTTTTTAGTAAATGTTTTATATACTGAACCATATAATCTTTAGTGTTGTTTTAAAATTTCTCACCACATTCTACATTTGTATTAATGTATTTCAAGCTCTTTTCATGGTATAAGAGAATCGTTATAATTTTTTTATCAATTAATTTAGTAAAACTTCATAATACTTCCTAATTCGATGGAATAACCACTATAAAATCACTATTTGCTTGAAAAACGGAGACAACAAAGACTCCAAACATTTTTGAACATCATCATTAGTTAGTGGAGGATGCAACTATGCAATAAAACAATATTGTCGTATTTTTTGAAATTTTCTCTAAACCTATGTGTTAACCCCTACGAAAATATTGACTTTTTAGTAAATGTTTTATATACTGAACCATATAATCTTTAGTGTTGTTTTAAAATTTCTCACCACATTCTACATTTGTATTAATGTATTTCAAGCTCTTTTCATGGTATAAGAGAATCGTTATAATTTTTTTATCAATTAATTTAGTAAAACTTCATAATACTTCCTAATTCGATGGAATAACCACTATAAAATCACTATTTTCTTGAAAAACGGAGACAACAAAGACTCCAAACATTTTTGAACATCATCATTAGTTAGTGGAGGATGCAACTATGCAATAAAACAATATTGTCGTATTTTTTGAAATTTTCTCTAAACCTACGAAAATATTGAGTTTTTAGTAAATGTTTTATATACTGAACCATATAATCTTTAGTGTTGTTTTAAAATTTCTAACCACATTCTACATTTTTATTAACGAATTTTTTAGATTTTTTTCATGGTATAAGGGAATTGTTATAATTTTTTTAACAATTAATTTAGTAAAACTTCATAATGCTCCCTAAATCGATTGAATAACCACTATAAAATCACTATTTGCTTGAAAAACGGAAACAACAAAGCTTCCAAATCTTTTTGAACATCATCATACGTTAGTGGAGGATGCAACTATGCATTAAAACAATATTGTCGTATTTTTTGAAATTTTCTCAAAATCTATGTGTTAACCCCTACGAAAATATTGACTTTTTAGTAAATGTTTTATATACTGAACCCTATAATCTTTAGTGTTGTTTTAAAATTTCTCACCACATTCTACATTTGTATTAATGTATTTCAAGCTCTTTTCATGGTATAAGAGAATCGTTATAATTTTTTTATCAATTAATTTAGTAAAACTTCATAATACTTCCTAATTCGATGGAATAACCACTATAAAATCACTATTTGCTTGAAAAACGGAGACAACAAAGACTCCAAACCTTTTTGAACATCATCATTAGTTAGTGGAGGATGCAACTATGCAATAAAACAATATTGTCGTATTTTTTGAAATTTTCTCTAAACCTACGAAAATATTGAGTTTTTAGTAAATGTTTTATATACAAAGCCTATAATCTTTAGTGCTGTTAAAATTTCTAACCACATTCTACATTTTTATTAACGAATTTTTTAGATTTTTTTCATGGTATAAGGGAATTGTTATAATTTTTTTAACAATTAATTTTGTAAAACTTCATAATACTCCCTAAATCGATGGAATAACCACTATAAAATCACTATTTCCTTGAAAAACGGAGACAACAAAGGCTCCAAATCTTTTGAACATCATCATTAGTTAGTGGAGGATGCAACTATGCAATAAAACAATATTGTCGTATTTTTGAAATTTTCAAAATCTATGTGTAACCTCTACAAAAATATTGAGTTTTTAGTAAATGTTTTATATACAAAGCCTATAATCTTTAGTGCTGTTAAAATTTCTAACCACATTCTACATTTTTATTAACGAATTTTTTAGATTTTTTTCGTGGTATAAGGGAATTGTTATAATTTTTTTAACAATTAATTTTGTAAAACTTCATAATACTCCCTAAATCGATGGAATAACCACTATAAAATCACTATTTCCTTGAAAAACGGAGACAACAAAGGCTCCAAATCTTTTTGAACATCATCATACGTTAGTGGAGGATGAAACTATGTATTAAAACAATATTGTCGTATTTTTTGAAATTTTCTCAAAATCTATGTGTCCCTACGAAAATATTGAGTTTTTAGTAAATGTTTTATGTACTCAACCCTATAATCTTTAGTGTTGTTTTAAAATTTCTCACCACATTATACCTTTGTATAAATATATTTTAAGCTCTTTTTAATGGTATAAGGGAATTGTTATAATTTGTTTATCAATTAATTTAGTAAAACTTCATAATGCTTCCTAAATCGATGGAATAACCACTATAAAATCACTATTTGCTTGAAAAAAGGAAACAACAAAGCCTCCAAATCTCTTTGAACATCATCATACGTTAGTGGAGGATGCAACTATGCATTAAAACAATATTGTCGTATTTTTTGAAATTTTCTCAAAATCTATGTGTTAACCCCTACGAAAATATTGAGTTTTTAGTAAATGTTTTATATACTGAACCCTATATAATCTTTAGTGTTGTTCTAAAATTTCTCACCACATTCCACATTTGTATTAATGTATTTCAAGCTCTTTTCAAGGTATAAGAGAATCGTTATAATTTTTTTATCAAATAATTTAGTAAAACTTCATAATGCTCCCTAATTCGACGGAATAACCACTATAAAATCACTATTTGATTGAAAAATGGAGACAAGAAAGGCTCCAAACCTTTTTGAACATCATCGTACGTTCGTGGAGGATGAAAATATGCAATAAAACAATATTTTCATATTTTTTGAAATTTTCTCAAAATCTATGTGTTAACTCCTACGAAAATATTGAGTTTTTAGTAAATGTTTTATATACGGAACCCTATATAATCTTTAGTGTTGTTCTAAAATTTCTCACCACATTCCACATTTGTATTTATGTATTTCAAGCTCTTTTCAAGGTATAAGAGAATCGTTATAATTTTTTTATCAATTAATTTAGTAAAACTTTATAATGCTCCCTAATTCGATGCAACTATGCATTAAAACAATATTGTCATTATTTTTGAAATTTTCTCAAAATCTATGTGTTAACCCTACGAAAATATTGAGTTTTTAGTAAATGTTTTATATACTGAACCCTATATAATCTTTAGTGTTGTTCTAAAATTTCTCACCACATTCCACATTTGTATTTATGTATTTCAAGCTCTTTTCAAGGTATAAGAGAATCGTTATAATTTTTTTATCAAATAATTTAGTAAAACTTCATAATGCTCCCTAATTCGACGGAATAACCACTATAAAATCACTATTTGATTGAAAAATGGAGACAAGAAAGGCTCCAAACCTTTTTGAACATCATCGTACGTTCGTGGAGGATGAAAATATGCAATAAAACAATATTTTCATATTTTTTGAAATTTTCTCAAAATCTATGTGTTAACTCCTACGAAAATATTGAGTTTTTAGTAAATGTTTTATATACGGAACCCTATATAATCTTTAGTGTTGTTCTAAAATTTCTCACCACATTCCACATTTGTATTTATGTATTTCAAGCTCTTTTCAAGGTATAAGAGAATCGTTATAATTTTTTTATCAATTAATTTAGTAAAACTTTATAATGCTCCCTAATTCGATGCAACTATGCATTAAAACAATATTGTCGTATTTTTTGAAATTTTCTCAAAATCTATGTGTTAACCCCTACGAAAATATTGAGTTTTTAGTAAATGTTTTATATACTGAACCCTATATAATCTTTAGTGTTGTTCTAAAATTTCTCACCACATTCCACATTTGTATTTATGTATTTCAAGCTCTTTTCAAGGTATAAGAGAATCGTTATAATTTTTTTATCAATTAATTTAGTAAAACTTTATAATGCTCCCTAATTCGATGGAATAACCAATAGAAAATCACTATTTGCTTGAAAAACTGAGACAACAAAGGCTCCAAACCTTTTTGAACATCATCGTACGTTCGTGGAGGATGAAAATATGCAATAATACAATATTTTCATATTTTTTGAAATTTTCGCAAAATCTATGTGTTAACTAACCCCTACGAAAATATTGAGTTTTTAGTAAATGTTTTATATAATTAACCCTATAATCTTTAGTGTTGTTTTAAAATTTCTCACCACATTCTACATTTGTATTAATGTATTTCAAGCTCTTTTCAAGGTATAAGAGAATCGTTATAATTTTTTTATCAAATAATTTAGTAAAACTTCATAATGCTCCCTAATTCGATGGAATAACCACTATAAAATCACTATTTGATTGAAAAATGGAGACAAGAAAGGCTCCAAACCTTTTTGAACATCATCGTACGTTCGTGGAGGATGAAAATATGCAATAAAACAATATTTTCATATTTTTTGAAATTTTCTCAAAATCTATGTGTTAACTCCTACGAAAATATTGAGTTTTTAGTAAATGTTTTATATAATTAACCCTATAATCTTTAGTGTTGTTTTAAAATTTCTAACCACATTCAACATTTTTATTAATTTATTTTAAGCTCTTTTTAATGGTATAAGGGAATCGTTATAATTTTTTTATCAATTAATTTACTAAAACTTCATAATTCTCCCTAAATCGATGGAATAATAGCTATAAAATCACTATTTGCTTGAAAAAACGGAGACAACAAAGGCTCCAAACCTTTTTGAACATCATCATACGTTAGTGGAGGATGCAACTATGCATTAAAACAATATTGTCGTATTTTTGAAATTTTCAAAATCTATGTGTAACCCCTACTAAAAATATTGAGTTTTTAGTAAATGTTTTATATACTGACCCTATAATCTTTAGTGTTGTTTTAAAATTTCTCACCACATTCTACATTTGTATTAATGTATTTCAAGCTCTTTTCATGGTATAAGAGAATCGTTATAATTTTTTTATCAATTAATTTAGAAAAACTTCATAATGCTCCATAATTAGATGGAATAACCACTATAAAATCACTATTTGCTTGAAAAACGGAGACAACAAAGGCTTCAAACCTTTTGAACATCATCATACGTTAGTGGAGGATGCAACTATGCATTAAAACAATATTGTCGTATTTTTTGAAATTTTCTCAAAATCTATGTGTACCCCTACGAAAATATTGAGTTTTTAGTAAATGTTTTATATACTGACCCTATAATCTTTAGTGTTGTTTTAAAATTTCTCACCACATTCTACATTTGTATTAATGTATTTCAAGCTCTTTTCATGGTATAAGAGAATCGTTATAATTTTTTTATCAATTAATTTAGAAAAACTTCATAATGCTCCATAATTAGATGGAATAACCACTATAAAATCACTATTTGCTTGAAAAACGGAGACAACAAAGGCTTCAAACCTTTTTGAACATCATCGTACGTTCGTGGAGGATGAAAATATGCAATAAAACAATATTTTCATATTTTTTGAAATTTTCTCAAAATCTATGTGTTAACCCCCCCTACGAAAATATTGAATTTTTGGTAAATGTTTAATATACAAAGCCTGTAATCTTTAGTGCTGTTAAAATTTCTAACCACATTCTATATTTTTATTAACGTGTTTTTTAGTTTTTTTTCATGGTATAAGGGAATCGTTATAATTTTTATATCAATTAATTTAGTAAAACTTCATAATACTCCCTAAATCGATGGAATAACCACTATAAAATCACTATTTGCTTGAAAAACGGAGACAACAAAGGCTCCAAATCTTTTTGAACATCATCATACGTTAGTGGAGGATGAAACTATGTATTAAAACAATATTGTCGTATTTTTTGAAATTTTCTCAAAATCTATGTGTACCCCTACGAAAATATTGAGTTTTTAGTAAATGGTTTATGTACTCAACCCTATAATCTTTAGTGTTGTTTTAAAATTTCTCACCACATTCTACCTTTGTATAAATATATTTTAAGCTCTTTTTAATGGTATAAGGGAATTGTTATAATTTGTTTATCAATTAATTTAGTAAAACTTCATAATGCTCCCTAAATCGATGGAATAACCACTATAAAATCACAATTTTCTTGAAAAAAGGAAACAACAAAGCCTCCAAATCTCTTTGAACATCATCATACATTAGTGGAGGATGTAACTATGCATTAAAACAATATTGTCGTATTTTTTGAAATTTTCTCAAAATCTATGTGTTTTAGTAAATGTTTTATATACTGAACCCTATAATTTTTAGTGTTGTTTTAAAATTTCTCACCATATTCTACATTTGTATTAATGTATTTCAAGCTCTTTTCATGGTATAAGAGAATCGTTATAATTTTTTTATCAATTAATTTAGTAAAACTTCATAATGCTCCGTAATTAGATGGAATAACCACTATAAAATCACTATTTGCTTGAAAAACGGAGACAACAAAGGCTCCAAACCTTTTTGAACATCATCGTACATTCCTGGAGGATGAAAATATGCAATAAAAAAATATTTTCATATTTTTTGAAATTTTCTCAAAATCTGTGTTAACCCCCCTACGAAAATATTGAATTTTTGGTAAATGTTTTATATACAAAGCCTGTAATCTTTAGAGCTGTTAAAATTTCTAACCACATTCTATATTTTTATTAATGTATTTTAAGCTCTTTTAATGGTATAAAAGAATTGTTATAATTTTTTATCAATTAATTTAGTAAAACTTCATAATACTCCCTAAATCGAGGGAATAACCACTATAAAATCTCTATTTCCTTGAAAAACGGAGACAACAAAGGCTCCAAATCTTTTTGAACATCATCATACGTTAGTGGAGGATGAAACTATGTATTAAAACAATATTGTCGTATTTTTTGAAATTTTCTCAAAATCTATGTGTTAACCCCTACGAAAATATTGAGTTTTTAGTAAATGTTTTATATACTGAACCCTATAATCTTTAGTGTTGTTTTAAAATTTCTCACCACATTCTACATTTGTATTAATATATTTTAAGCTCTTTTTAATGGTATAAGGGAATTGTTATAATTTGTTTATCAATTAATTTATTAAAACTTCATAATGCTCCCTAAATCGATGGAATAACCACTATAAAATCACTATTTGCTTGAAAAAAGGAAACAACAAAGCCTCCAAATCTCTTTGAACATCATCATACGTTAGTGGAGGATGCAACTATGCATTAAAACAATATTGTCGTATTTTTTGAAATTTTCTCAAAATCTATGTGTTAACCCCCTACGAAAATATTGAGTTTTTAGTAAATGTTTTATATACTGAACCCTATAATCTTTAGTGTTGTTTTAAAATTTCTCACCATATTCTACATTTGTATTAATGTATTTCAAGCTCTTTTCAAGGTATAAGAGAATCGTTATAATTTTTTATCAATTAATTTAGTAAAACTTCATAATGCTCCTAAATCGATGGAATAACCACTATAAAATCACTATTTGCTTGAAAACGGAGACAACAAAGGCTCCAAACCTTTTGAACATCATCATGCGTTAGTGGAGGATGAAAATATGCAATAAAATAATATTTTCATATTTTTTGAAATTTTCTCAAAATCTATTTGTTAACCCCTACGAAAATATTGAGTTTTTAGTAAATGTTTTATATAATTAACCCTATAATCTTTAGTGTTGTTTTAAAATTTCTCACCATATTCTACATTTGTATTAATGTATTTCAAGCTCTTTTCAAGGTATAAGAGAATCGTTATAATTTTTTTATCAATTAATTTAGTAAAACTTCATAATGCTCCCTAATTCGATGGAATAACCACTATAAAATCACTATTTGCTTGAAAAACGGAGACAACAAAGGCTCCAAACCTTTTTGAACATCATCGTACGTTCGTGGAGGATGAAAATATGCAATAAACAATATTTTCATATTTTTTGAAATTTTCTCAGAATCTATGTGTTAACCCCTACGAAAATATTGAGTTTTTAGGAAATGTTTTATATACTGAACCCTATAATCTTTAGTGTTGTTTTAAAATTTCTCACCACATTCTACATTTGTATTAATGTATTTCAAGCTCTTTTCATGGTATAAGAGAATCGTTATAATTTTTTTATCAATTAATTTAGTAAAACTTCATAATGCTCCCTAATTCGATGGAATAACCACTATAAAATCACTATTTGCTTGAAAAACGGAGACAACAAAGGCTCCAAACCTTTTGAACATCATCATGCGTTAGTGGAGGATGAAAATATGCAATAAAACAATATTTTCATATTTTTGAAATTTTCTCAAAATCTATGTGTTAACCCTACGAAAATATTGAGTTTTTAGTAAATGTTTTATATACTGAACCCTATAATCTTTAGTGTTGTTTTAAAATTTCTCACCACATTCTACATTTGTATTAATGTATTTCAAGCTCTTTTCATGGTATAAGAGAATCGTTATAATTTTTTTATCAATTAATTTAGTAAAACTTCATAATGCTCCCTAATTAGATGGAATAACCACTATAAAATCACTATTTGCTTGAAATACGGAGACAACAAAGGCTCCAAACCTTTTTGAACATCATCGTACGTTCGTGGAGAATGAAAATATGCAATAAAACAATATTTTCATATTTTTTGAAATTTTCTCAAAATCTATGTGTTAAAACCCCCTACGAAAATATTGAGTTTTTAGTAAATGTTTTATATAATTAACCCTATAATCTTTAGTGTTGTTTTAAAATTTCTCACCACATTCTACATTTGTATTAATGTATTTCAAGCTCTTTTCAAGGTATAAGAGAATCGTTATAATTTTTTTATCAATTAATTTAGTAAAACTTCATAATGCTCCCTAATTCGATGGAATAACCACTATAAAATCACTATTTGATTGAAAAATGGAGACAACAAAGGCTCCAAACCTTTTTGAACATCATCGTACGTTCGTGGAGGATGAAAATATGCAATAAAATAATATTTTCATATTTTTTGAAATTTTCTCAAAATCTATGTGTTAACACCCCTACGAAAATATTTAGTTTTTAGTAAATGTTTTATATAATTAACCCTATAATCTTTAGTGTTGTTTTAAAATTTCTAACCACATTCAACATTTTTATTAATTTATTTTAAGCTCTTTTTAATGGTATAAGGGAATCGTTATAATTTTTTTATCAATTAATTTAGTAAAACTTCATAATTCTCCCTAAATCGATGGAATAATAGCTATAAAATCACTATTTGCTTGAAAAACGGAGACAACAAAGGCTCCAAACCTTTTTGAACATCATCATACGTTAGTGGAGGATGCAACTATGCATTAAAACAATATTGTCGTATTTTTTGAAATTTTCTCAAAATCTATGTGTAACCCTACGAAAATATTGAGTTTTTAGTAAATGTTTTATATACTGAACCCTATAATCTTTAGTGTTGTTTTAAAATTTCTCACCACATTCTACATTTGTATTAATGTATTTCAAGCTCTTTTCATGG
This sequence comes from Brassica carinata, assembly GCA_016771965.1. Taxonomy (NCBI): domain Eukaryota; kingdom Viridiplantae; phylum Streptophyta; class Magnoliopsida; order Brassicales; family Brassicaceae; genus Brassica; species Brassica carinata. Next base: position 65,105,160 of record CM028699.1, read on the forward strand.
TATAAGAGAATCGTTATAATTTTTTTATCAATTAATTTAGTAAAACTTCATAATGCTCCCTAATTAGATGGAATAACCACTATAAAATCACTATTTGCTTGAAAAACGGAGACAACAAAGGCTCCAAACCTTTTTGAACATCATCGTACGTTCGTGGAGGATGAAAATATGCAATAAAACAATATTTTCATATTTTTGAAATTTTCTCAAAATCTATGTGTTAACCCTACGAAAATATTGAGTTTTTAGTAAATGTTTTATATACTGAACCCTATAATCTTTAGTGTTGTTTTAAAATTTCTAACCACATTCTACATTTGTATTAATATATTTTAAGTTCTTTTAATGGTATAAGGGAATCGTTATAATTTTTTTATCAATTAATTTAGTAAAACTTCATAATACTCCCTAAATCGATGGAATAACCACTATAAAATCACTATTTCCTTGAAAAACGGAGACAACAAAGGCTCCAAACCTTTTGAACATCATCATACGTTAGTGGAGGATGAAAATATGCAATAAAACAATATTTTCATATTTTTTGAAATTTTCTCAAAATCTATGTGTTAACCCTACGAAAATATTGAGTTTTTTGTAAATGTTTTATATACTGAAACCTATAATCTTTAGTGATGTTTTAAAATTTCTAAGCAAATTCTACATTTGTATTAATATATTTTAAGCTCTTTTAATGGTATAAGGGAATTGTTATAATTTGTTTATCAATTAATTTAGTAAAACTTCATAATGCTCCTAAATCGATGGAATAACCACTATAAAATCACTATTTCCTTGAAAACGGAGACAACAAAGGCTCCAAACCTCTTTGAACATCATCATACGTTAGTGGAGGATGCAACTATGCATTAAAACAATATTGTCGTATTTTTTGAAATTTTCTCAAAATCTATGTGTTAACCCCTACAAAAATATTAAGTTTTTAGTAAATGTTTTATATCTGAACCCTATAATCTTTAGTGTTGTTTTAAAATTTCTCACCACATTCTACATTTGTATTAATGTATTTCAAGCTCTTTTCATGGTATAAGAGAATCGTTATAATTTTTTATCAATTAATTTAGTAAAACTTCATAATGCTCCCTAAATCGATGGAATAACCACTATAAAATCACTATTTGCTTGAAAACGGAGACAACAAAGGCTCCAAACCTTTTGAACATCATCATACGTTAGTGGAGGATGAAAATATGCAATAAAACAATATTTTCATATTTTTGAAATTTTCTCAAAATCTATGTGTAACCCCTACAAAAATATTGAGTTTTTAGTAAATGTTTTATATACTGAACCCTATAATCTTTAGTGTTGTTTTAAAATTTCTAACCACATTCAACATTTTTATTAATTTATTTTAAGCTCTTTTAATGGTATAAGGGAATCGTTATAATTTTTTTATCAATTAATTTAGTAAAACTTCATAATACTCCATAAATCGATGGAATAACCACTATAAAATCACTATTTCCTTGAAAAACGGAGACAACAAAGGCTCCAAACCTTTTGAACATCATCATACGTTAGTGGAGGATGAAAATATGCAATAAAACAATATTTTCGTATTTTTGAAATTTTCTCAAAATCTATGTGTTAACCCTACGAAAATATTGAGTTTTTAGTAAATGTTTTATATACTGAACCCTATAATCTTTAGTGTTGTTTTAAAATTTCTCACCACATTCTACATTTGTATTAATATATTTTAAGCTCTTTTAATGGTATAAGGGAATTGTTATAATTTGTTTATCAATTAATTTAGTAAAACTTCATAATGCTCCCTAAATCGATGGAATAACCACTATAAAATCACTATTTGCTTGAAAACGGAGACAACAAAGCCTCCAAATCTCTTTGAACATCATCATCGTTAGTGGAGGATGCAACTATGCATTAAAACAATATTGTCGTATTTTTGAAATTTTCTCAAAATCTATGTGTTAACCCTACGAAAATATTGAGTTTTTAGTAAATGTTTTATATCTGAACCCTATAATCTTTAGTGTTGTTTTAAAATTTCTCACCACATTCTACATTTGTATTAATGTATTTCAAGCTCTTTTCAAGGTATAAGAGAATCGTTATAATTTTTTATCAATTAATTTAGTAAAACTTCATAATGCTCCCTAAATCGATGGAATAACCACTATAAAATCACTATTTGCTTGAAAACGGAGACAACAAAGGCTCCAAACCTTTTGAACATCATCATCACGTTAGTGGAGGATGAAAATATGCAATAAAACAATATTTTCATATTTTTGAAATTTTCTCAAAATCTATGTGTTAACCCCTACAAAAATATTAAGTTTTTAGTAAATGTTTTATATCTGAACCCTATAATCTTTAGTGTTGTTTTAAAATTCTCACCACATTCAACATTTTTATTAATTTATTTTAAGCTCTTTTAATGGTATAAGGAATTGTTATAATTTTTTTATCCATTAATTTAGTAAAACTTCATAATACTCCCAACATCGATTGAATAACCACTATAAAATCACTAGATCATTGAAAACGGACACAACAAAGGCTGCAAACCTCTTTGAACATCATCATATCGTTAGTGGAGGATGCAACTATGCATTAAAACAATATTGTCGTATTTTTGAAATTTTCTCAAAATCTATGTGTTAACCCTACGAAAATATTGAGTTTTTAGTAAATGTTTTATATACTGAACCCTATAATCTTTAGTGTTGTTTTAAAATTTCTCACCACATTCTACATTTGTATTAATGTATTTCAAGCTCTTTTCAAGGTATAAGAGAATCGTTATAATTTTTTATCAATTAATTTAGTAAAACTTCATAATGCTCCCTAAATCGATGGAATAACCACTATAAAATCACTATTTGCTTGAAAACGGAGACAACAAAGGCTCCAAACCTTTTGAACATCATCATACGCTAGTGGAGGATGAAAATATGCAATAAAACAATATTTTCATATTTTTGAAATTTTCTCAAAATCTATGTGTTAACCCCTACAAAAATATTGAGTTTTTAGTAAATGTTTTATATAATTAACCCTATAATCTTTAGTGTTGTTTTAAAATTTCTAACCACATTCAACATTTTTATTAATTTATTTTAAGCTCTTTTAATGGTATAAGGGAATCGTTATAATTTTTTATCAATTAATTTAGTAAAACTTCATAATTCTCCTAAATCGATGGAATAATAGCTATAAAATCACTATTTGCTTGAAAACGGAGACAACAAAGGCTCCAAACCTTTTGAACATCATCATATCGTTAGTGGAGGATGCAACTATGCATTAAAACAATATTTTCAGATTTTTGAAATTTTCTCAAAATCTATGTGTTAACCCTACGAAAATATTGAGTTTTTAGTAAATGTTTTATATAATTAACCCTATAATCTTTAGTGTTGTTTTAAAATTTCTCACCACATTCTACATTTGTATTAATGTATTTCAAGCTCTTTTCAAGGTATAAGAGAATCGTTATAATTTTTTATCAATTAATTTAGTAAAACTTCATAATGCTCCCTAAATCGATGGAATAACCACTATAAAATCACTATTTGCTTGAAAACGGAGACAACAAAGGCTCCAAACCTTTTGAACATCATCATGCGTTAGTGGAGGATGAAAATATGCAATAAAACAATATTTTCGTATTTTTTGAAATTTTCTCAAAATCTATGTGTTAACCCCTACGAAAATATTGAGTTTTTAGTAAATGTTTTATATACTGAACCCTATAATCTTTAGTGTTGTTTTAAAATTTCTCACCACATTCTACATTTGTATTAATGTATTTCAAGCTCTTTTCATGGTATAAGAGAATCGTTATAATTTTTTTATCAATTAATTTAGTAAAACTTCATAATGCTCCCTAATTCGATGGAATAACCACTATAAAATCACTATTTGCTTGAAAAACGGAGACAACAAAGGCTCCAAACCTTTTTGAACATCATCGTACGTTCGTGGAGGATGAAAATATGCAATAAAACAATATTTTCATATTTTTTGAAATTTTCTCAAAATCTATGTGTTAACCCCTACGAAAATATTGAGTTTTTAGTAAATGTTTTATATAATTAACCCTATAATCTTTAGTGTTGTTTTAAAATTTCTCACCACATTCTACATTTGTATTAATGTATTTCAAGCTCTTTTCAAGGTATAAGAGAATCGTTATAATTTTTTTATCAATTAATTTAGTAAAACTTCATAATGCTCCCTAATTCGATGGGATAACCACTATAAAATAACTATTTGCTTGAAAAACGGAGACAAAAAAGGCTCCAAACCTTTTTGAACATCATCGTACGTTCGTGGAGGATGAAAATATGCAATAAAACAATATTTTCATATTTTTTGAAATTTTCTCAAAATCTATGTGTTAACCCCTACGAAAATATTGAGTTTTTAGTAAATGTTTTATATAATTAACCCTATAATCTTTAGTGTTGTTTTAAAATTTCTAACCACATTCAACATTTTTATTAATTTATTTTAAGCTCTTTTTAATGGTATAAGGGAATCGTTATAATTTTTTTATCAATTAATTTAGTAAAACTTCATAATTCTCCCTAAATCGATGGAATAATAGCTATAAAATCACTATTTGCTTGAAAAACGGAGACAACAAAGGCTCCAAACCTTTTTTAACATCATCATACGTTAGTGGAGGATGCAACTATGCATTAAAACAATATTTTCGTATTTTTTGAAATTTTCTCAAAATCTATTTGTTAACCCTATAATCTTTAGTGTTGTTTTATTATTTCTCACCACATTCTACATTTGTATTAATGTATTTCAAGCTCTTTTCATGGTATAAGAGAATCATTATAATTTTTTTATCAATTAATTTAGTAAAACTTCATAATGCTCCCTAATTCGATGGAATAACCACTATAAAATCACTATTTGCTTGAAAACGGAGACAACAAAGGCTCCAAACCTTTTGAACATCATCATATCGTTAGTGGAGGATGAAAATATGCAATAAAACAATATTTTCATATTTTTGAAATTTTCTCAAAATCTATGTGTTAACCCCTACAAAAATATTGAGTTTTTAGTAAATGTTTTATATACTGAACCCTATAATCTTTAGTGTTGTTTTAAAATTTCTAACCACATTCTATATTTTTATTAATGTATTTTAAGCTCTTTTCATGGTATAAGGGAATCGTTATAATTTTTTATCAATTAATTTAGTAAAACTTCATAATACTCCCTAAATCGATGGAATAACCACTATAAAATCACTATTTCCTTGAAAACGGAGACAACAAAGGCTCCAAACCTTTTGAACATCATCATCGTTAGTGGAGGATGAAACTATGAATTAAAACAATATTGTCGTATTTTTTGAAATTTTCTCAAAATCTATGTGTTAACCCCTACGAAAATATTGAGTTTTTAGTAAATGTTTTATATACTGAACCCTATAATCTTTAGTGTTGTTTTAAAATTTCTCACCACATTCTACATTTGTATTAATATATTTTAAGCTCTTTTTAATGGTATAAGGGAATTGTTATAATTTGTTTATCAATTAATTTAGTAAAACTTCATAATACTCCCTACATCGATGGAATAACCAATATAAAATCACTATTTTTTTGAAATTTTCAAAATCTTTGAAATTTTCTCAAAATCTTTGAAATTTTCTCAAAATCTATGTGTTAACCCCTACAAAAATATTGAGTTTTTAGTAAATGTTTTATATACTGAACCCTATAATCTTTAGTGTTGTTTTAAAATTTCTCACCACATTCTACATTTGTATTAATGTATTTCAAGCTCTTTTCATGGTATAAGAGAATCGTTATAATTTTTTATCAATTAATTTAGTAAAACTTCATAATGCTCCCTAAATCGATGGAATAACCACTATAAAATCACTATTTGCTTGAAAACGGAGACAACAAAGCCTCTAAACCTCTTTGAACATCATCATACGTTAGTGGAGGATGCAACTATGCATTAAAACAATATTTTCATATTTTTGAAATTTTCAAAATCTATGTGTTAACCCCTACAAAAATATTGAGTTTTTAGTAAATGTTTTATATAATTAACCCTATAATCTTTAGTGTTGTTTTAAAATTTCTAACCACATTCAACATTTTTATTAATTTATTTTAAGCTCTTTTAATGGTATAAGGAATTGTTATAATTTTTTATCAATTAATTTAGTAAAACTTCATAATTCTCCCTAAATCGATGGAATAACCACTATAAAATCACTATTTGCTTGAAAACGGAGACAACAAAGGCTCCAAACCTTTTGAACATCATCATGCGTTAGTGGAGGATGAAAATATGCAATAAAACAATATTTTCATATTTTTGAAATTTTCTCAAAATCTATGTGTTAACCCCTACAAAAATATTAAGTTTTTAGTAAATGTTTTATATAATTAACCCTATAATCTTTAGTGTTGTTTTAAAATTTCACCACATTCAACATTTTTATTAATTTATTTTAAGCTCTTTTAATGGTATAAGGAATTGTTATAATTTTTTATCAATTAATTTAGTAAAACTTCATAATACTCCCAACATCGATTGAATAACCACTATAAAATCACTAGATCATTGAAAACGGACACAACAAAGGCTGCAAACCTCTTTGAACATCATCATACGTTAGTGGAGGATGCAACTATGCATTAAAACAATATTGTCGTATTTTTTGAAATTTTCTCAAAATCTATGTGTTAACCCTACGAAAATATTGAGTTTTTAGTAAATGTTTTATATACTGAACCCTATAATCTTTAGTGTTGTTTTAAAATTCTCACCACATTCTACATTTGTATTAATGTATTTCAAGCTCTTTTCATGGTATAAGAGAATCGTTATAATTTTTTATCAATTAATTTAGTAAAACTTCATAATGCTCCTAAATCGATGGAATAACCACTATAAAATCACTATTTGCTTGAAAACGGAGACAACAAAGGCTCCAAACCTTTTTGAACATCATCGTACGTTCGTGGAGGATGAAAATATGCAATAAAACAATATTTTCATATTTTTTGAAATTTTCTCAAAATCTATGTGTTAACCCCTACAAAAATATTAAGTTTTTAGTAAATGTTTTATATCTGAACCCTATAATCTTTAGTGTTGTTTTAAAATTTCACCACATTCTACATTTGTATTAATATATTTTAAGTTCTTTTAATGGTATAAAAGAATTGTTATAATTTTTTATCAATTAATTTAGTAAAACTTCATAATACTCCCAAATCGATGGAATAACCACTATAAAATCACTATTTGCTTGAAAACGGAGACAACAAAGGCTCCAAACCTTTTGAACATCATCATACGTTAGTGGAGGATGAAAATATGCAATAAAACAATATTTTCATATTTTTGAAATTTTCTCAAAATCTATGTGTTAACCCCTACAAAAATATTAAGTTTTTAGTAAATGTTTTATATACTGAACCCTATAATCTTTAGTGTTGTTTTAAAATTTCACCACATTCTACATTTGTATTAATATATTTTAAGTTCTTTTAATGGTATAAGGGAATTGTTATAATTTTTTATCAATTAATTTAGTAAAACTTCATAATACTCCCAACATCGATTGAATAACCACTATAAAATCACTAGATCATTGAAAACGGACACAACAAAGGCTGCAAACCTCTTTGAACATCATCATACGCTAGTGGAGGATGCAACTATGCATTAAAACAATATTTTCATATTTTTGAAATTTTCTCAAAATCTATGTGTTAACCCCTACAAAAATATTGAGTTTTTAGTAAATGTTTTATATACTGAACCCTATAATCTTTAGTGTTGTTTTAAAATTTCTCACCACATTCTACATTTGTATTAATGTATTTCAAGCTCTTTTCATGGTATAAGAGAATCGTTATAATTTTTTATCAATTAATTTAGTAAAACTTCATAATGCTCCTAAATCGATGGAATAACCACTATAAAATCACTATTTGCTTGAAAACGGAGACAACAAAGGCTCCAAACCTTTTGAACATCATCATACGTTAGTGGAGGATGAAAATATGCAATAAAACAATATTTTCATATTTTTGAAATTTTCAAAATCTATGTGTTAACCCTACGAAAATATTGAGTTTTTAGTAAATGTTTTATATAATTAACCCTATAATCTTTAGTGTTGTTTTAAAATTTCTAACCACATTCAACATTTGTTTTAATATATTTTAAGCTCTTTTAATGGTATAAGGGAATCGTTATAATTTTTTATCAATTAATTTAGTAAAACTTCATAATTCTCCCTAAATCGATGGAATAACCACTATAAAATCACTATTTGCTTGAAAACGGAGACAACAAAGGCTCCAAACCTTTTGAACATCATCATACGTTAGTGGAGGATGCAACTATGCATTAAAACAATATTTTCATATTTTTGAAATTTTCTCAAAATCTATGTGTTAACCCCTACAAAAATATTGAGTTTTTAGTAAATGTTTTATATCTGAACCCTATATTCTTTAGTGTTGTTTTAAAATTTCACCACATTCTACATTTGTATTAATGTATTTCAAGCTCTTTTCATGGTATAAGAGAATCGTTATAATTTTTTATCAATTAATTTAGTAAAACTTCATAATGCTCCCTAAATCGATGGAATAACCACTATAAAATCACTATTTGCTTGAAAACGGAGACAACAAAGGCTCCAAACCTTTTGAACATCATCATCGTTAGTGGAGGATGAAACTATGCATTAAAACAATATTTTCCTATTTTTTGAAAACGGAGACAACAAAGGCTCCAAACCTTTTGAACATCATCATATCGCTAGTGGAGGATGAAACTATGCATTACAACAATATTTTCGTATTTTTTGAAATTTTCTCAAAATCTTTGAAATTTTCTCAAAATCTTTGAAATTTTCTCAAAATCTATGTGTAACCCCTACTAAAATATTGAGTTTTTAGTAAATGTTTTATATACTGAACCCTATAATCTTTAGTGTTGTTTTAAAATTTCTCACCACATTCTACATTTGTATTAATGTATTTTAAGCTCTTTTAATGGTATAAAAGAATTGTTATAATTTGTTTATCAATTAATTTAGTAAAACTTCATAATACTCCTACATCGATGGAATAACCACTATAAAATCACTATTTTTTGAAATTTTCTCACCACATTCTACATTTGTATTAATATATTTTAAGCTCTTTTCATGGTATAAGAGAATCGTTATAATTTTTTATCAATTAATTTAGTAAAACTTCATAATGCTCCCTAAATCGATGGAATAACCACTATAAAATCACTATTTGCTTGAAAACGGAGACAACAAAGGCTCCAAACCTTTTGAACATCATCATATCGTTAGTGGAGGATGAAAATATGCAATAAAACAATATTTTCATATTTTTGAAATTTTCTCAAAATCTATGTGTTAACCCTACGAAAATATTGAGTTTTTAGTAAATGTTTTATATAATTAACCTATAATCTTTAGTGTTGTTTTAAAATTTCTAACCACATTCAACATTTGTTTTAATATATTTTAAGCTCTTTTAATGGTATAAGGAATTGTTATAATTTTTTATCAATTAATTTAGTAAAACTTCATAATACTCCTAAATCGATGGAATAACCACTATAAAATCACTATTTGCTTGAAAACGGAGACAACAAAGGCTCCAAACCTTTTGAACATCATCATCGTTAGTGGAGGATGCAACTATGCATTAAAACAATATTGTCATTATTTTTGAAATTTTCTCAAAATCTATGTGTTAACCCCTACAAAAATATTGAGTTTTTAGTAAATGTTTTATATCTGAACCCTATATTCTTTAGTGTTGTTTTAAAATTTCACCACATTCTACATTTGTATTAATGTATTTCAAGCTCTTTTCATGGTATAAGAGAATCGTTATAATTTTTTATCAATTAATTTAGTAAAACTTCATAATGCTCCCTAAATCGATGGAATAACCACTATAAAATCACTATTTGCTTGAAAACGGAGACAACAAAGCTCCAAACCTCTTTGAACGTCATCATCGTTAGTGGAGGATGAAACTATGCATTAAAACAATATTTTCCTATTTTTTGAAAACGGAGACAACAAAGCTCCAAACCTCTTTGAACATCATCATATGTTAGTGGAGGATGCAACTATGCATTAAAAAATATTGTCGTATTTTTTGAAAACGGAGACAACAAAGGCTCCAAACCTTTTGAACATCATCATCGTTAGTGGAGGATGGAACTATGCATTAAAAAATATTGTCATTATTTTTGAAATTTTCTCAAAATCTATGTGTTAACCCTACGAAAATATTGAGTTTTTAGTAAATGTTTTATATACTGAACCCTATAATCTTTAGTGTTGTTTTAAAATTTCTCACCACATTCTACATTTGTATTAATATATTTTAAGCTCTTTTCATGGTATAAGAGAATCGTTATAATTTTTTATCAATTAATTTAGTAAAACTTCATAATGCTCCCTAAATCGATGGAATAACCACTATAAAATCACTATTTGCTTGAAAACGGAGACAACAAAGGCTCCAAACCTTTTGAACATCATCATCGTTAGTGGAGGATGAAAATATGCAATAAAACAATATTTTCATATTTTTGAAATTTTCTCAAAATCTATGTGTTAACCCTACGAAAATATTGAGTTTTTAGTAAATGTTTTATATACTGAACCCTATAATCTTTAGTGTTGTTTTAAAATTTCTCACCACATTCTACATTTGTATTAATGTATTTCAAGCTCTTTTCATGGTATAAGAGAATCGTTATAATTTTTTATCAATTAATTTAGTAAAACTTCATAATGCTCCTAAATCGATGGAATAACCACTATAAAATCACTATTTGCTTGAAAACGGAGACAACAAAGGCTCCAAACCTTTTGAACATCATCATCGTTAGTGGAGGATGAAAATATGCAATAAAAAATATTGTCGTATTTTTTGAAATTTTCTCAAAATCTATGTGTTAACCCTACGAAAATATTGAGTTTTTAGTAAATGTTTTATATACTGAACCCTATAATCTTTAGTGTTGTTTTAAAATTTCTCACCACATTCAACATTTGTTTTAATATATTTTAAGCTCTTTTAATGGTATAAGGGAATTGTTATAATTTGTTTATCAATTAATTTAGTAAAACTTCATAATACTCCTAAATCGATGGAATAACCACTATAAAATCACTATTTTCTTGAAAAGCGGAGACAACAAAGGCTCAAACCTTTTGAACATCATCATCACGTTAGTGGAGGATGCAACTATGCATTAAAACAATATTTTCGTATTTTTTGAAATTTTCTCAAAATCTATGTGTTAACCCCTACAAAAATATTGAGTTTTTAGTAAATGTTTTATATCTTGAACCCTATAATCTTTAGTGTTGTTTTAAAATTTCTCACCACATTCTACATTTGTATTAATGTATTTCAAGCTCTTTTCATGGTATAAGAGAATCGTTATAATTTTTTATCAATTAATTTAGTAAAACTTCATAATACTCCTAAATCGATGGAATAACCACTATAAAATCACTATTTTCTTGAAAAGCGGAGACAACAAAGGCTCCAAACCTTTTGAACATCATCATACGTTAGTGGAGGATGAAACTATGCATTAAAACAATATTTTCCTATTTTTGAAATTTTCTCAAAATCTATGTGTTAACCCCTACTAAAATATTGAGTTTTTAGTAAATGTTTTATATACTGAACCCTATAATCTTTAGTGTTGTTTTAAAATTTCTCACCACATTCTACATTTGTATTAATGTATTTTAAGCTCTTTTCATGGTATAAGAGAATCGTTATAATTTTTTATCAATTAATTTAGTAAAACTTCATAATGCTCCCTAAATCGATGGAATAACCACTATAAAATCACTATTTGCTTGAAAACGGAGACAACAAAGGCTCCAAACCTTTTGAACATCATCATGCGTTAGTGGAGGATGAAACTATGCATTAAAAAATATTGTCATTATTTTTTGAAATTTTCTCAAAATCTATGTGTTAACCCCTACTAAAATATTGAGTTTTTAGTAAATGTTTTATATACTGAACCCTATAATCTTTAGTGTTGTTTTAAAATTTCTAACCACATTCAACATTTGTTTTAATATATTTTAAGCTCTTTTAATGGTATAAAAGAATTGTTATAATTTTTTATCAATTAATTTAGTAAAACTTCATAATACTCCTAAATCGATGGAATAACCACTATAAAATCACTATTTGCTTGAAAACGGAGACAACAAAGGCTCCAAACCTTTTGAACATCATCATCACGTTAGTGGAGGATGCAACTATGCATTAAAACAATATTTTCGTATTTTTTGAAATTTTCTCAAAATCTATGTGTTAACCCCTACAAAAATATTGAGTTTTTAGTAAATGTTTTATATACTGAACCCTATAATCTTTAGTGTTGTTTTAAAATTTCTCACCACATTCTACATTTGTATTAATGTATTTTAAGCTCTTTTCATGGTATAAGAGAATCGTTATAATTTTTTATCAATTAATTTAGTAAAACTTCATAATACTCCTAAATCGATGGAATAACCACTATAAAATCACTATTTTCTTGAAAAGCGGAGACAACAAAGGCTCCAAACCTTTTGAACATCATCATGCGTTAGTGGAGGATGAAACTATGCATTAAAACAATATTTTCATATTTTTGAAATTTTCTCAAAATCTATGTGTAACCCCTACTTAAAATATTGAGTTTTTAGTAAATGTTTTATATACTGAACCCTATAATCTTTAGTGTTGTTTTAAAATTTCTCACCACATTCTACATTTGTATTAATGTATTTTAAGCTCTTTTCATGGTATAAGGAATTGTTATATTTTGTTTATAAATTAATTTAGTAAAACTTCATAATACTCCTAAATCGATGGAATAACCACTATAAAATCACTATTTTCTTGAAAACGGAGACAACAAAGGCTCCAAACCTTTTGAACATCATCATCGTTAGTGGAGGATGAAACTATGCATTAAAACAATATTTTCCTATTTTTGAAATTTTCAAAATCTATGTGTAACCCTACAAAAATATTAAGTTTTTAGTAAATGTTTTATATCTTGAACCCTATAATCTTTAGTGTTGTTTTAAAATTTCTCACCACATTCTACATTTGTATTAATATATTTTAAGCTCTTTTTAATGGTATAAAAGAATTGTTATAATTTGTTTATCAATTAATTTAGTAAAACTTCATAATACTCCCTACATCGATGGAATAACCACTATAAAATCACTAGTTTGTTGAAAAACGGAGACAACAAAGGCTCCAAACCTTTTTGAACATCATCATACGTTAGTGGAGGATGAAACTATGAATTAAAACAATATTGTCGTATTTTTTGAAATTTTCTCAAAATCTATGTGTAACCCCTACGAAAATATTGAGTTTTTAGTAAATGTTTTATATACTGAACCCTATAATCTTTAGTGTTGTTTTAAAATTTCTCACCACATTCAACATTTGTTTTAATATATTTTAAGTTCTTTTTAATGGTATAAGGGAATTGTTATAATTTGTTTATCAATTAATTTAGTAAAACTTCATAATACTCCCAACATCGATTGAATAACCACTATAAAATCACTATTTTCTTGAAAAACGGAGACAACAAAGCTTCCAAACCTCTTTGAACGTCATCATACGTTAGTGGAGGATGGAACTATGCATTAAAAAATATTGTCGTATTTTTTTGAAATTTTCTCAAAATCTAAGTGTTAACCCCTACGAAAATATTGAGTTTTTAGTAAATGTTTTATATACTGAACCCTATATTCTTTAGTGTTGTTTTAAAATTTCTCACCACATTCTACATTTGTATTAATATATTTTAAGCTCTTTTTAATGGTATAAAAGAATTGTTATAATTTGTTTATCAATTAATTTAGTAAAACTTCATAATACTCCCTAAATCGATGGAATAACCACTATAAAATCACTAGATCATTGAAAAACGGACACAACAAAGGCTGCAAACCTCTTTGAACATCATCATACGTTAGTGGAGGATGAAACTATGCATTACAACAATATTTTCGTATATTTTTGAAATTTTCAAAATCTTTGAAATTTTCAAAATCTATGTGTAACCTCTACAAAAATATTGAGTTTTTAGTAAATGTTTTATATACTGAACCCTATATTCTTTAGTGTTGTTTTAAAATTTCTCACCACATTCAACATTTGTTTTAATATATTTTAAGCTCTTTTAATGGTATAAGGGAATCGTTATAATTTTTTATCAATTAATTTAGTAAAACTTCATAATGCTCCTAAATCGATGGAATAACCACTATAAAATCACTATTTTCTTGAAAACGGAGACAACAAAGGCTCCAAACCTTTTGAACATCATCATACGTTAGTGGAGGATGCAACTATGCATTAAAACAATATTTTCATATTTTTGAAATTTTCTCAAAATCTATGTGTTAACCCCTACTAAAATATTGAGTTTTTAGTAAATGTTTTATATACTGAACCCTATATTCTTTAGTGTTGTTTTAAAATTTCTCACCACATTCTACATTTGTATTAATGTATTTCAAGCTCTTTTCATGGTATAAGAGAATCGTTATAATTTTTTATCAATTAATTTAGTAAAACTTCATAATGCTCCCTAAATCGATGGAATAACCACTATAAAATCACTATTTGCTTGAAAACGGAGACAACAAAGGCTCCAAACCTTTTGAACATCATCATCGTTAGTGGAGGATGAAACTATGCATTAAAACAATATTTTCCTATTTTTTGAAAACGGAGACAACAAAGGCTCCAAACCTTTTGAACATCATCATATCGCTAGTGGAGGATGAAACTATGCATTAAAACAATATTTTCCTATTTTTTGAAAACGGAGACAACAAAGCTCCAAACCTCTTTGAACATCATCATCACGTTAGTGGAGGATGAAACTATGAATTAAAACAATATTTTCATATTTTTGAAATTTTCTCAAAATCTAAGTGTTAACCCCTACAAAAATATTGAGTTTTTAGTAAATGTTTTATATACTGAACCCTATAATCTTTAGTGTTGTTTTAAAATTTCTCACCACATTCTACATTTGTATTAATATATTTTAAGCTCTTTTAATGGTATAAGGGAATTGTTATAATTTGTTTATCAATTAATTTAGTAAAACTTCATAATGCTCCCTAAATCGATGGAATAACCACTATAAAATCACTATTTTCTTGAAAACGGAGACAACAAAGCCTCCAAACCTCTTTGAACATCATCATATCGCTAGTGGAGGATGCAACTATGCATTAAAACAATATTGTCGATTTTTTGAAATTTTCTCAAAATCTATGTGTTAACCCCTACTAAAATATTGAGTTTTTAGTAAATGTTTTATATACTGAACCCTATAATCTTTAGTGTTGTTTTAAAATTTCTCACCACATTCTACATTTGTATTAATGTATTTCAAGCTCTTTTCATGGTATAAGAGAATCGTTATAATTTTTTATCAATTAATTTAGTAAAACTTCATAATGCTCCCTAAATCGATGGAATAACCACTATAAAATCACTATTTGCTTGAAAACGGAGACAACAAAGGCTCCAAACCTTTTGAACATCATCATACGTTAGTGGAGGATGAAACTATGCATTAAAAAATATTGTCGTATTTTTTGAAATTTTCTCAAAATCTATGTGTTAACCCCTACTAAAATATTGAGTTTTTAGTAAATGTTTTATATACTGAACCCTATAATCTTTAGTGTTGTTTTAAAATTTCTAACCACATTCTACATTTGTATTAATATATTTTAAGCTCTTTTAATGGTATAAGGGAATCGTTATAATTTTTTATCAATTAATTTAGTAAAACTTCATAATACTCCTAAATCGATGGAATAACCACTATAAAATCACTATTTGCTTGAAAACGGAGACAACAAAGGCTCCAAACCTTTTGAACATCATCATATCGCTAGTGGAGGATGCAACTATGCATTAAAACAATATTTTCATATTTTTGAAATTTTCTCAAAATCTATGTGTTAACCCCTACAAAAATATTGAGTTTTTAGTAAATGTTTTATATACTGAACCCTATAATCTTTAGTGTTGTTTTAAAATTTCTCACCACATTCTACATTTGTATTAATGTATTTCAAGCTCTTTTCATGGTATAAGAGAATCGTTATAATTTTTTATCAATTAATTTAGTAAAACTTCATAATACTCCCTAAATCGATGGAATAACCACTATAAAATCACTATTTTCTTGAAAACGGAGACAACAAAGGCTCCAAACCTTTTGAACATCATCATACGTTAGTGGAGGATGAAACTATGCATTAAAACAATATTTTCATATTTTTGAAATTTTCTCAAAATCTATGTGTTCCTACGAAAATATTGAGTTTTTAGTAAATGTTTTATATACTGAACCCTATAATCTTTAGTGTTGTTTTAAAATTTCTCACCACATTCTACATTTGTATTAATGTATTTCAAGCTCTTTTCATGGTATAAGAGAATCGTTATAATTTTTTATCAATTAATTTAGTAAAACTTCATAATGCTCCCTAAATCGATGGAATAACCACTATAAAATCACTATTTGCTTGAAAACGGAGACAACAAAGGCTCCAAACCTTTTGAACATCATCATACGCTAGTGGAGGATGAAACTATGCATTAAAAAATATTGTCGTATTTTTTGAAATTTTCTCAAAATCTATGTGTTAACCCCTACTTAAAATATTGAGTTTTTAGTAAATGTTTTATATACTGAACCCTATAATCTTTAGTGTTGTTTTAAAATTTCTAACCACATTCTACATTTGTATTAATATATTTTAAGCTCTTTTAATGGTATAAGGGAATTGTTATAATTTTTTATCAATTAATTTAGTAAAACTTCATAATGCTCCTAAATCGATGGAATAACCACTATAAAATCACTATTTGCTTGAAAACGGAGACAACAAAGGCTCCAAACCTTTTGAACATCATCATATCGCTAGTGGAGGATGCAACTATGCATTAAAACAATATTTTCGTATTTTTTGAAATTTTCTCAAAATCTAAGTGTTAACCCCTACTAAAATATTGAGTTTTTAGTAAATGTTTTATATACTGAACCCTATAATCTTTAGTGTTGTTTTAAAATTTCTCACCACATTCTACATTTGTATTAATGTATTTCAAGCTCTTTTCATGGTATAAGAGAATCGTTATAATTTTTTATCAATTAATTTAGTAAAACTTCATAATACTCCCAAAATCGATGGAATAACCACTATAAAATCACTATTTTCTTGAAAACGGAGACAACAAAGGCTCCAAACCTTTTGAACATCATCATACGCTAGTGGAGGATGAAACTATGCATTAAAACAATATTTTCATATTTTTGAAATTTTCTCAAAATCTATGTGTAACCCCTACTAAAATATTGAGTTTTTAGTAAATGTTTTATATACTGAACCCTATAATCTTTAGTGTTGTTTTAAAATTTCTAACCACATTCTACATTTGTATTAATGTATTTTAAGCTCTTTTAATGGTATAAGGGAATTGTTATAATTTTTTATCAATTAATTTAGTAAAACTTCATAATACTCCCTAAATCGATGGAATAACCACTATAAAATCACTATTTGCTTGAAAACGGAGACAACAAAGGCTCCAAACCTTTTGAACATCATCATAATGCTAGTGGAGGATGAAACTATGCATTAAAACAATATTTTCCTATTTTTGAAATTTTCAAAATCTATGTGTAACCTCTACAAAAATATTGAGTTTTTAGTAAATGTTTTATATACTGAACCCTATAATCTTTAGTGTTGTTTTAAAATTTCTCACCACATTCTACATTTGTATTAATATATTTTAAGCTCTTTTTAATGGTATAAAAGAATTGTTATAATTTGTTTATCAATTAATTTAGTAAAACTTCATAATACTCCCTACATCGATGGAATAACCACTATAAAATCACTAGTTTGTTGAAAAACGGAGACAACAAAGGCTCCAAACCTTTTTGAACATCATCATACGCTAGTGGAGGATGAAACTATGAATTAAAACAATATTGTCGATTTTTGAAATTTTCAAAATCTATGTGTAACCCCTACGAAAATATTGAGTTTTTAGTAAATGTTTTATATACTGAACCCTATAATCTTTAGTGTTGTTTTAAAATTTCTCACCACATTCAACATTTGTTTTAATATATTTTAAGTTCTTTTTAATGGTATAAGGGAATTGTTATAATTTGTTTATCAATTAATTTAGTAAAACTTCATAATACTCCCAACATCGATTGAATAACCACTATAAAATCACTATTTTCTTGAAAAACGGAGACAACAAAGCTTCCAAACCTCTTTGAACGTCATCATACGTTAGTGGAGGATGGAACTATGCATTAAAAAATATTGTCGTATTTTTTTGAAATTTTCTCAAAATCTAAGTGTTAACCCCTACGAAAATATTGAGTTTTTAGTAAATGTTTTATATACTGAACCCTATATTCTTTAGTGTTGTTTTAAAATTTCTCACCACATTCTACATTTGTATTAATATATTTTAAGCTCTTTTTAATGGTATAAAAGAATTGTTATAATTTGTTTATCAATTAATTTAGTAAAACTTCATAATACTCCCTAAATCGATGGAATAACCACTATAAAATCACTAGATCATTGAAAAACGGACACAACAAAGGCTGCAAACCTCTTTGAACATCATCATACGTTAGTGGAGGATGAAACTATGCATTACAACAATATTTTCGTATTTTTTTGAAATTTTGTCAAAATCTATGTGTAACCTCTACAAAAATATTGAGTTTTTAGTAAATGTTTTATATACTGAACCCTATATTCTTTAGTGTTGTTTTAAAATTTCTCACCACATTCTACATTTGTATTAATGTATTTCAAGCTCTTTTCATGGTATAAGGGAATTGTTATATTTTGTTTATAAATTAATTTAGTAAAACTTCATAATGCTCCCTAAATCGATGGAATAACCACTATAAAATCACTATTTTTTTGAAAACGGAGACAACAAAGCCTCTAAACCTCTTTGAACATCATCATACGTTAGTGGAGGATGCAACTATGCATTAAAACAATATTTTCCTATTTTTTGAAATTTTCTCAAAATCTTTGAAATTTTCTCAAAATCTATGTGTTAACCCCTACAAAAATATTAAGTTTTTAGTAAATGTTTTATATACTGAACCCTATAATCTTTAGTGTTGTTTTAAAATTTCTCACCACATTCTACATTTGTATTAATATATTTTAAGCTCTTTTTAATGGTATAAAAGAATTGTTATAATTTGTTTATCAATTAATTTAGTAAAACTTCATAATACTCCCTACATCGATGGAATAACCACTATAAAATCACTAGTTTGTTGAAAAACGGAGACAACAAAGGCTCCAAACCTTTTTGAACATCATCATACGTTAGTGGAGGATGAAACTATGAATTAAAACAATATTGTCGTATTTTTTGAAATTTTCTCAAAATCTATGTGTAACCCCTACGAAAATATTGAGTTTTTAGTAAATGTTTTATATACTGAACCCTATAATCTTTAGTGTTGTTTTAAAATTTCTCACCACATTCAACATTTGTTTTAATATATTTTAAGTTCTTTTTAATGGTATAAGGGAATTGTTATAATTTGTTTATCAATTAATTTAGTAAAACTTCATAATACTCCCAACATCGATTGAATAACCACTATAAAATCACTATTTTCTTGAAAAACGGAGACAACAAAGCTTCCAAACCTCTTTGAACGTCATCATACGTTAGTGGAGGATGGAACTATGCATTAAAAAATATTGTCGATTTTTGAAATTTTCTCAAAATCTAAGTGTTAACCCCTATGAAAATATTGAGTTTTTAGTAAATGTTTTATATACTGAACCCTATATTCTTTAGTGTTGTTTTAAAATTTCTCACCACATTCTACATTTGTATTAATATATTTTAAGCTCTTTTTAATGGTATAAAAGAATTGTTATAATTTGTTTATCAATTAATTTAGTAAAACTTCATAATACTCCCTAAATCGATGGAATAACCACTATAAAATCACTAGATCATTGAAAAACGGACACAACAAAGGCTGCAAACCTCTTTGAACATCATCATACGTTAGTGGAGGATGAAACTATGCATTACAACAATATTTTCGTATTTTTTTGAAATTTTGTCAAAATCTATGTGTAACCTCTACAAAAATATTGAGTTTTTAGTAAATGTTTTATATACTGAACCCTATATTCTTTAGTGTTGTTTTAAAATTTCTCACCACATTCTACATTTGTATTAATGTATTTCAAGCTCTTTTCATGGTATAAGGGAATTGTTATATTTTGTTTATAAATTAATTTAGTAAAACTTCATAATGCTCCCTAAATCGATGGAATAACCACTATAAAATCACTATTTTTTGAAAACGGAGACAACAAAGCCTCTAAACCTCTTTGAACATCATCATACGTTAGTGGAGGATGCAACTATGCATTAAAACAATATTTTCCTATTTTTTGAAATTTTCTCAAAATCTTTGAAATTTTCTCAAAATCTATGTGTTAACCCCTACAAAAATATTAAGTTTTTAGTAAATGTTTTATATACTGAACCCTATAATCTTTAGTGTTGTTTTAAAATTTCTCACCACATTCTACATTTGTATTAATATATTTTAAGCTCTTTTTAATGGTATAAAAGAATTGTTATAATTTGTTTATCAATTAATTTAGTAAAACTTCATAATACTCCCTACATCGATGGAATAACCACTATAAAATCACTAGTTTGTTGAAAAACGGAGACAACAAAGGCTCCAAACCTTTTTGAACATCATCATACGTTAGTGGAGGATGAAACTATGAATTAAAACAATATTGTCGTATTTTTTGAAATTTTCTCAAAATCTATGTGTAACCCCTACGAAAATATTGAGTTTTTAGTAAATGTTTTATATACTGAACCCTATAATCTTTAGTGTTGTTTTAAAATTTCTCACCACATTCAACATTTGTTTTAATATATTTTAAGTTCTTTTTAATGGTATAAGGGAATTGTTATAATTTGTTTATCAATTAATTTAGTAAAACTTCATAATACTCCCAACATCGATTGAATAACCACTATAAAATCACTATTTTCTTGAAAAACGGAGACAACAAAGCTTCCAAACCTCTTTGAACGTCATCATACGTTAGTGGAGGATGGAACTATGCATTAAAAAATATTGTCGTATTTTTTTGAAATTTTCTCAAAATCTAAGTGTTAACCCCTACGAAAATATTGAGTTTTTAGTAAATGTTTTATATACTGAACCCTATATTCTTTAGTGTTGTTTTAAAATTTCTCACCACATTCTACATTTGTATTAATATATTTTAAGCTCTTTTTAATGGTATAAAAGAATTGTTATAATTTGTTTATCAATTAATTTAGTAAAACTTCATAATACTCCCAAATCGATGGAATAACCACTATAAAATCACTAGATCATTGAAAAACGGACACAACAAAGGCTGCAAACCTCTTTGAACATCATCATACGTTAGTGGAGGATGAAACTATGCATTACAACAATATTTTCGTATTTTTTTGAAATTTTGTCAAAATCTATGTTAACCCCTACAAAAATATTGAGTTTTTAGTAAATGTTTTATATACTGAACCCTATATTCTTTAGTGTTGTTTTAAAATTCTCACCACATTCTACATTTGTATTAATGTATTTCAAGCTCTTTTCATGGTATAAGGAATTGTTATATTTTGTTTATAAATTAATTTAGTAAAACTTCATAATGCTCCCTAAATCGATGGAATAACCACTATAAAATCACTATTTTTTTGAAAACGGAGACAACAAAGCCTCAAACCTCTTTGAACATCATCATACGTTAGTGGAGGATGCAACTATGCATTAAAACAATATTTTCCTATTTTTTGAAATTTTCTCAAAATCTTTGAAATTTTCTCAAAATCTATGTGTTAACCCCTACAAAAATATTAAGTTTTTAGTAAATGTTTTATATACTGAACCCTATAATCTTTAGTGTTGTTTTAAAATTTCTCACCACATTCTACATTTGTATTAATATATTTTAAGCTCTTTTTAATGGTATAAAAGAATTGTTATAATTTGTTTATCAATTAATTTAGTAAAACTTCATAATACTCCCTACATCGATGGAATAACCACTATAAAATCACTAGTTTGTTGAAAAACGGAGACAACAAAGGCTCCAAACCTTTTTGAACATCATCATACGTTAGTGGAGGATGAAACTATGAATTAAAACAATATTGTCGTATTTTTTGAAATTTTCTCAAAATCTATGTGTAACCCCTACGAAAATATTGAGTTTTTAGTAAATGTTTTATATACTGAACCCTATAATCTTTAGTGTTGTTTTAAAATTTCTCACCACATTCAACATTTGTTTTAATATATTTTAAGTTCTTTTTAATGGTATAAGGGAATTGTTATAATTTGTTTATCAATTAATTTAGTAAAACTTCATAATACTCCCAACATCGATTGAATAACCACTATAAAATCACTATTTTCTTGAAAAACGGAGACAACAAAGCTCCAAACCTCTTTGAACATCATCATACGTTAGTGGAGGATGGAACTATGCATTAAAAAATATTGTCGTATTTTTTTGAAATTTTCTCAAAATCTAAGTGTTAACCCCTACGAAAATATTGAGTTTTTAGTAAATGTTTTATATACTGAACCCTATATTCTTTAGTGTTGTTTTAAAATTTCTCACCACATTCTACATTTGTATTAATATATTTTAAGCTCTTTTTAATGGTATAAAAGAATTGTTATAATTTGTTTATCAATTAATTTAGTAAAACTTCATAATACTCCCAAAATCGATGGAATAACCACTATAAAATCACTAGATCATTGAAAAACGGACACAACAAAGGCTGCAAACCTCTTTGAACATCATCATACGTTAGTGGAGGATGAAACTATGCATTACAACAATATTTTCGTATTTTTTTGAAATTTTGTCAAAATCTATGTGTAACCTCTACAAAAATATTGAGTTTTTAGTAAATGTTTTATATACTGAACCCTATATTCTTTAGTGTTGTTTTAAAATTTCTCACCACATTCTACATTTGTATTAATGTATTTCAAGCTCTTTTCATGGTATAAGGGAATTGTTATATTTTGTTTATAAATTAATTTAGTAAAACTTCATAATGCTCCCTAAATCGATGGAATAACCACTATAAAATCACTATTGTTTTTTGAAAAACGGAGACAACAAAGCCTCTAAACCTCTTTGAACATCATCATACGTTAGTGGAGGATGCAACTATGCATTAAAACAATATTTTCCTATTTTTTGAAATTTTCTCAAAATCTTTGAAATTTTCTCAAAATCTATGTGTTAACCCCTACAAAAATATTAAGTTTTTAGTAAATGTTTTATATACTGAACCCTATAATCTTTAGTGTTGTTTTAAAATTTCACCACATTCTACATTTGTATTAATGTATTTTAAGCTCTTTTAATGGTATAAAAGAATTGTTATAATTTTTTATCAATTAATTTAGTAAAACTTCATAATGCTCCCTAAATCGATGGAATAACCACTATAAAATCACTAGTTTGTTGAAAACGGAGACAACAAAGCCTCTAAACCTCTTTGAACATCATCATCGTTAGTGGAGGATGAACTATGCATTAAAACAATATTTTCCTATTTTTGAAATTTTCTCAAAATCTTTGAAATTTTCTCAAAATCTTTGAAATTTTCTCAAAATCTTTGAAATTTTCTCAAAATCTATGTGTAACCTCTACAAAAATATTAAGTTTTTAGTAAATGTTTTATATACTGAACCCTATATTCTTTAGTGTTGTTTTAAAATTCTCACCACATTCTACATTTGTATTAATGTATTTTAAGCTCTTTTCATGGTATAAGAGAATCGTTATAATTTTTTATCAATTAATTTAGTAAAACTTCATAATACTCCTACATCGATGGAATAACCACTATAAAATCACTATTTTTGAAATTTTCTCAAAATCTAAGTGTTAACCCCTACAAAAATATTGAGTTTTTAGTAAATGTTTTATATACTGAACCTATAATCTTTAGTGTTGTTTTAAAATTTCACCACATTCTACATTTGTATTAATGTATTTTAAGCTCTTTTAATGGTATAAGGGAATTGTTATATTTTGTTTATAAATTAATTTAGTAAAACTTCATAATGCTCCCTAAATCGATGGAATAACCACTATAAAATCACTAGATCATTGAAAAACGGAGACAACAAAGCTTCAAACCTCTTTGAACATCATCATCGTTAGTGGAGGATGAACTATGCATTAAAAAATATTGTCGATTTTTTGAAATTTTCAAAATCTATGTGTTAACCCCTACGAAAATATTGAGTTTTTAGTAAATGTTTTATATACTGAACCCTATAATCTTTAGTGTTGTTTTAAAATTTCACCACATTCTACATTTGTATTAATGTATTTTAAGCTCTTTTAATGGTATAAAAGAATTGTTATAATTTTTTATCAATTAATTTAGTAAAACTTCATAATACTCCTAAATCGATGGAATAACCACTATAAAATCACTAGTTTGTTGAAAACGGAGACAACAAAGGCTCAAACCTCTTTGAACATCATCATACGCTAGTGGAGGATGCAACTATGCATTAAAAAATATTGTCGTATTTTTTGAAAAGCGGAGACAACAAAGGCTCCAAACCTTTTGAACATCATCATATGCTAGTGGAGGATGCAACTATGCATTAAAAAATATTGTCGTATTTTTTGAAAAGCGGAGACAACAAAGGCTGCAAACCTCTTTGAACATCATCATATCGTTAGTGGAGGATGAAACTATGCATTAAAACAATATTTTCCTATTTTTGAAATTTTCTCAAAATCTAAGTGTTAACCCCTACAAAAATATTAAGTTTTTAGTAAATGTTTTATATACTGAACCTATAATCTTTAGTGTTGTTTTAAAATTTCTCACCA
>CM028699.1:65130373-65169012 GCA_016771965.1 Brassica carinata
CCTGTACCATTTGAGGTCTCTATTGGACCGGGACAAACAACAGTAACCTTGATTCCCTTCTGAAAGAACTGAAACCATGCGCAGATGATGGTTGAACAAACTGTTAGATTTATTGCCAACAATATTTGCGAGCATGCAACTTTTTTACTTCAAACATACCTCAGAACGTAAGGTGTGGAAGTAGCCCTGCAGAGCATGTTTTGAAGCAGCATATATAGCCTGTCCAGGTGATGGTACCTTCCCTGCGGCACTGCTAATCTGAGTATAGAATTAACTTTCAATTATTAAATCATGAGACATTAACCAAAGCAAATGGAAAAAAAATAGAGATATTGTCCCAAATCAGAGCACTAGACATTGATGTTAACAAAAAAAAGTACATGCACTGGACATTAGTCTCCACGTACCACAACAAAATGACCACCTCCTTGTTTCAGCATATGAGGAGTTACCAACTTTGTGAGAGATATTGTCCCAAATACATTAACCTCGAATGTAGTCTGCACCCAAAAATTTCATTGGTTAACCAAACGTCAATAAAACTATAAAAGTAACATGAGGCTAGTGAATCTCTGGCTGTAGAACACACAAAGCAAGTACAGTGCCCACAGACTTTTACCCACAATCAATTCAATACCTTAAGATTCTCCTCACTCGCATCCACTGCATTTGATTTCTGCAAGAAAAGGAGTATGGTGATGACGTGCCCTTGAACAACAAAAATAATACTCCCTCCGTTCCATAATATAAGATGTTTTGATTGAATGCACAAGAATAAAGTAGAAGACAATATTGTTAAATAATTCAAATTAAATATAATTAACCAATCACAAATGATATTTGGTTAACCAATTTTTAAAACTAAAGTACCTAAAAGTATCAAAATATAAGAAAAAATCAAAACTTCTCCAAAACATCTTATATTGTGGAACAGAGTGAGTAGCTTTGAACTAAAAGACTCACTATTGAGTAGATAACAAAACTTATAGCAAGGAAGAGTTACTAACCGGACGTTCATAGGCAGCGTTGTGAACCAAATAATCAACACCAGCCCCAGGGAAAAGCGACACTGCTTGCTCTACAACACCTTTGAGCCCCTCTTCGCCGCTAGCTAGATCTAAAGGCAAAACCTTGACATCTTCTGGTGCATACTTACCTAGAGTAAACACAGCTTAATCAATCACATCTTGTAAACAGAAAGCTCATAGTTCAAAAAATGGAGACTTTTTGCATAAAGTTAGTACCTTTGAGCTCACTCTTAACACGAACCAACTCAGCTTCGTTCCTAGCAGAGAGAATAAGCTTGGCACCTAAACTTGCAAACTGTTTAGCAAGAACTTCCCCTAAAAATTCAAGACATAACACATGAGCTTGCAGACAGAACACAATCAAAGCCGGAGACTTTTTTTTCATAGAAACAGCGACTTACCAATTCCACGGCTAGCCCCTGTGATCCAAACCACCTGAGCAAAGATCAAAATCAATCACAAATCTGAAAAAAAAAACGAAAATTTTCGATTCCATCTATCAATCCAGTACCTTGCCTTCTATGGCTTCGCGTTTCACATGCTTCTTCGAAATCAGGGTGAAGTCCCCTACACGAGGCAGAGAACAATCAGTTCTACTGAATCTACCACCATCACAAACGCAAATGAGAAGGAGTAGACATTGAATTAGAAACTGTTAAGGAGTTGTTACCATCGGCGAATGCGAATTTGAGGAGAAGGCCGAGGAGAAGGAGGAGTCCGAGAGAGGAGAAGAGTAGAGTCGGCATTTTTCTCGGTTTGAATGGGGAAAAAGAAAGTGAGGAAGAGTTTTTAGAGATTTTATAAACTAGGGGGCAAATATGTTAATAAATACCCTCATCCGTTTTTTTTTTTTTGAACAACTTCGTATTAATCCAAACTCATTGTCTTACAAAGGCACCATGGAATAAAGCTTGGGGACAAAGGACGTAAGCGTAGAAATCTCCTTGCTATTCTATCTGTAGACTTATTACCACTCCGAGGATAGTACCTTACTTCAAAACCTTCATTTCTTGACAGTGAAGTAGAGATATCTTGCATGATGGGCTCCAGCACTGGCCAGGCTTCTTCCTCTCCATTAAGCATTCGAGCTAAAACCAGAGAATCTGTCTCATTGATAACTCTTCTATATCCAAAACCCACGACCATTTGAAGAGCCCATAATTGCTTCTGCTTCGGTTTCTATTGCTGATCTCATCACTGTCATCTTCTTTGCCCCAACCCACACCAGAAGCCCTTGATGATCCTGCAGTAACCATCCAATACCTCCAATACCGGTCTCCTTCGACCATGCTCCATCTGTGTTACACTTCAATGTCATGGGAGTCGGCGGGTTCCATTTCACCTCTGGTGCTTCTGGTGTTGGCGTTTTAACTTCCTCATCTGTGATATCAATTCTACTCTTCCATTCCCTCACATCCTCCCATACCTTCTTAACTGTTGTGTGAGTACTATAGTCCTTTCCTCTGAAGATAAATTCATTTATGTTCTTCCATAGCCTCCACAATAGCCAGGGGACAAATCCTTCATCTACTTCCTCCTTAGGGTACTCTTTCTTTTGGTTTAAGACCCAATAGAGGTTAGCATATAAAGAATCCGACCACCTACCAGCTGAGGGTATGTGTATCTGTGCCACTGCCCAAACTAATCGAGCATAAGGGCACTGAAAGAGAAAGTGGTTAATGCTCTCCGCCTCTCCTCCACTTCTACTACAACACTTGTCTTTCGCAATATGCCGATATGTCATGTTCTCTGCCACTGGGAGAGTATTATTGAGACATCTCCATAAGAAGTACTTGACCTTTGGACAGGTTTCTAGGCTCCACACCTACTGATATATGCTATCTAGGCTTGGTTGTAACACTTCTTAGTTGTCCTGTTGTACTGAGAGTAAGCTCGTTTGCACCCAGTAACCGGATTTAACGGTGTAGTGCCCTGCTTTAGTGAACTCCCACGAGTAAGTGTCTTTCTATGTGGTCCGCTGGTCGTATCTTCAGTTTCTTCTCCATTGTCTCCTCGGTGAAAAGCTTTTCTAGCTTCTCGGACCTCCAATCTCGACCATTTGCTTCCACGGCTAGCCCCTGTGATCCAAACCACCTGAGCAAAGATCAAAATCAATCACAAATCTGAAAAAAAAACGAAAATTTTCGATTCCATCTATCAATCCAGTACCTTGCCTTCTATGGCTTCGCGTTTCACATGCTTCTTCGAAATCAGGGTGAAGTCCCCTACACGAGGCAGAGAACAATCAGTTCTACTGAATCTACCACCATCACAAACGCAAATGAGAAGGAGTAGACATTGAATTAGAAACTGTTAAGGAGTTGTTACCATCGGCGAATGCGAATTTGAGGAGAAGGCCGAGGAGAAGGAGGAGTCCGAGAGAGGAGAAGAGTAGAGTCGGCATTTTTCTCGGTTTGAATGGGGAAAAAGAAAGTGAGGAAGAGTTTTTAGAGATTTTATAAACTAGGGGGCAAATATGTTAATAAATACCCTCATCCGTTTTTTTTTTTTTTTTTTTGCAGAACAACTTCGTATTAATCCAAACTCATTGTCTTACAAAGGCACCATGGAATAAAGCTTGGGGACAAAGGACGTAAACGTAGAAATCTCCTTCGCTATTCTATCTGTAGACTTATTACCACTCCGAGGATAGTACCTTACTTCAAAACCTTCATTTCTTGACAGTGAAGTAGAGATATCTTGCATGATGGGCTCCAGCACTGGCCAGGCTTCTTCCTCTCCATTAAGCATTCGAGCTAAAACCAGAGAATCTGTCTCATTGATAACTCTTCTATATCCAAAACCCACGACCATTTGAAGAGCCCATAATTGCTTCGCCCGGTTTATTGCGATCTCATCATCGCATCTTCTTTGCCCCAACCCACACGAAGCCCTTGATGATCCTGCAGTAACCATCCAATACCTCCAATACCGGTCTCCTTCGACCATGCTCCATCTGTGTTACACTTCAATGTCATGGGAGTCGGCGGGTTCCATTTCACCTCTGGTGCTTCTGGTGTTGGCGTTTTAACTTCCTCATCGTGATATCAATTCTACTCTTCCATTCCCTCACATCCTCCCATACCTTCTTAACTGTTGTGTGAGTACTATAGTCCTTTCCTCTGAAGATAAATTCATTTATGTTCTTCCATAGCCTCCACATAGCCGGGGACAAATCCTTCATCTACTTCCTCCTTAGGGTACTCTTTCTTTTGGTTTAAGACCCGATAGAGGTTAGCATATAAAGAATCCGACCACCTACCAGCTGAGGGTATGTGTATCTGTGCCACTGCCCAAACTAATCGAGCATAAGGGCACTGAAAGAGAAAGTGGTTAATGCTCTCCGCCTCTCCTCCACTTCTACTACAACACTTGTCTTTCGCAATATGCCGATATGTCATGTTCTCTGCCACTGGGAGAGTATTATTGAGACATCTCCATAAGAAGTACTTGACCTTTGGACAGGTTTCTAGGCTCCACACCTACTGATATATGCTATCTAGGCTTGGTTGTAACACTTCTTAGTTGTCCTGTTGTACTGAGAGTAAGCTCGTTTGCACCCGATGCAGGATTTAACGGTGTAGTGCCCTGCTTTAGTGAACTCCCACGAGTAAGTGTCTTTGCTATGTGGTCCCGCTGGTCGTATCTTCAGTTTCTTCTCCATTGTCTCCTCAGTGAAAAGCTTTTCTAGCTTCTCAGACCTCCAATCTCGACCATTTGCTTCCATCAGCTCGCTAACTCTCATCTCATCAGATAACACATCATGTTCCTGCCCCGGTCGCAAGCGTACAGATTGGACCGTTGTAACTGGAGCAGTCCCTAACCATCTTTCCTGCCAGACCTTTGTGTCTTTCCCATTACCAATCACCACCCGAGCGCCATGTTGAATCAATTTATGTGCTGCGTGAATACTTCTCCAGGTGTATGATGGCCTTAAGCCTACGGGTGCATTGAGAGGGTCCGAGTTTCTGTAATATGTACTCTTGAAGATTCTGGCCATCAGCGATGTAGGCTTCTTGATCATTCTCCATAGTTGTTTCCCTAGGAGTGCAAGGTTATATGCCTCCAGGTCCTTGAAGCCCAAGCCACCACTAGCTTTTGGTTTACACAAACTCTCCCAATTCTTCCAGTGCATTCCTCTCGAATCATGCCCATTCCTCCACCAGAACTCAGCCATTAACGACATAATCTGCTTGATTGTTGTTTTCGGTAGTAGGAAGCATGCCATCGTGTAAGTGGGCAGCGCCATTGCCACTGCCTTGAGGAGTACTTCTTTTCCACCCGGAGAAAGGAACTTTGTTTGCCATCCATGTACTTTTTGGTTCAGGTTCTCCTTTAGATAGCTGAGAATAGAGACTTTTGAACCACCAAAAGGTTCTGGCAGCCCTCATCCATTTCTAAAAGTGAGTGTTTTGGAAACAAAAATGTTTAAAATATTTATTTATAAAAAAAATTAAGAAATATTATTTACAGAATTATATGTACATTGTTAGTTAACAATTATGAATGTAAATTCTAAAAGTATTTGAATTTATTAAGTTACTATCCGGTTAAAGTAATCATAGGAACTGCATAATTAATTTAATTGTAACCATGTTTGAAAAAAAAATTATGGTAATTCTTTATTCCTCAAATTTTATATCAATTAAGTAATTAAATTGAATTTTTGATCAAGTTTTTTTTATGTGGGCTCCATTTTTTTCCTCTGATTGAATTTATAGGAAAATTTATTAATTTTGATGAAAAACAATGAACACATTTTTTTGGTTTTTATTTGTTATATTCAAGGGTTTTTAGTAATTAAACCTCATCAATTAAAGATGAATCATAAAAAAAATCTTCAACTAAAAATTATGTTAACATATGTTATCCTGCGTCTAAAAAACTGTGCCGCAGGATGACATACGTTAACGGTTTATAAGTTGGAGGTTTATAATGTTGAAAACTTAGTTGAGAGTTTTTTACGATTCAAAAATAGTTGAGGGGTTTTATCACTAAAAGTTATTAAATGTTTTAAAATTTTTATTATCATTTATAGATTGTTTTAGATTGATATAAGCTTTTAAAACTAATTTATAAATTTTAATAAACTACTTTATAATCAATAAAGCTATATAAATATTTTAATACATTTACATATGATTAATACTATTTGACAACAATTTTATAAGTTTTTACAATTTTTGCTATTTGTTAGGATAAAATAATCTAACATTATTTGTAATATTACTTAAACATAAAGTAATGCAATAAATTAAGAATAATATATCAAATATATTATTTTATTGATCAAGAAAACAAAAATATAACGTATTTGTTCAGAAATAAATGAGAATAAAAAATAATCATGTATTATTTTTGGAGAATATGGAGAAAGTATGAGCCAAAGGACGGAAAATCATAAAAAATAGGAAAAAATGCGTCATACTCTAAATAGAAAGATTGACTTCATAGATGAATTATCTTTGACACTACTTAAGATTTAATATAATTTAGAAACTTTAATTTATTTGATATTTGACAATGACGATATAAACACACAAATCTTCTTATATCACTATTGTCAAATATCATATAATTTAATATTTTTAAGTTATATTAAGTTGTAAATCGTGCTGAAAATTATTAATTTAGGATGTATAATTTAATTTCATAGTAAATTAATGTATTAAAATTTATAAATTAGTTTTAAAAGCTTATAAATCAATCTAAAACAATGTATAAATGATAATAAATATTTTAAAATATTTAATGATTTTTAGTGATAAAACCTTCGACTATTTTTTAATCGTAAAAAAACCCCTCAACTAAATTTTTAATATTATAAACCCTAAACTTATAAACCGTTAACGTATGTCACCGTTTTTTAGACGGTGTGTAACATATGTTAACATAACTAAAACTGAGAGATTTTTTTTAATTGAAAGTTTTTTCTTACTAAATTGAGAGTTTCTTTCGTATGATTTTTAGTTGGGATTTTTTTTACGAGATTCATCTTTAGTTGAATGACTTAATTACTAAAAACCTTATATTCAAATGATTTATTATTTATTATTGTGTTCAGTGTTTTTCATTCATCTAATGATCACCAATTAAAGTCGAAGAGTACAAATTAGGTAAAATCATAAATTAGTTAGCTAGAATGATTCATTTATTTCAACCAACTGAGAACGAACAAAATATTTATTAGCCTTCTGCGAAGCATTACAGTTTGTAGAAAAAAGGAAAAAAAAAACATATGTAACATTTTCTTTGACAAACATAACATACAATATAAAATACATAGGAAACATCTACTATAGTAGTAAAATTACTCGAATCTCAAGATAGTGGTCTTGAAATCATATGGGAATGGAACGAGTGACTTTGGGATAGACGTGGGTGGCTGGGATGACCCATGATACGTCGACCTTTGGCGTATTTAAAGATATAAACCAATGCTCCCACCGGCCATTCCACTACTACAGCTGCTGCAAACGCTACCACTTTGCATCTACATGGGTTTCTCATTCACGAAACATGAAAAACATCAGCACTTTAAAAAATATTCCCATTCACGAATCTAAATATTATCAAACATAATTAGTCGGGGAAAATGTCTTTCACACTTTATCAAAATGGTTTTAACTTTTAAACGAGTGAAAATAAGATAATTCAGCAAAGTGCCACAAAGTCTCTGGTGTTGACTTTTGTATGATTGGCATTAGACATGCAAATTCGTCCTCCACTACCAAATTAACAAGTCATATAAACTATGTTTAAGTTTCTAATCTTTTCATTTTCTTATATAAACAAAGTCCAAATATAACAATTGTCGGAATCCGCCTTAGGAGGGGCTCATATAGATTTAAATATTAGCATGCTGATTGGTTAAAATTGAAGGAAAACATAAATATATCATTTAAATTTTATGTAAGAAATATAAAACTATCATGAAAGGCAAGAATATCATCATCAGATTTCATTTCCTCCAATTCTTTGACATCTTTTAGAGGGAAACTAAAATCAATTACTCATAACAAACAATGAGGTTTTGTTTAACCAAATCAAACTTGATCAACCAGCTTTACCGAATCCGCTTCTCGAAAACCATATATTTCAAGTATTTAAAGGGATCCTGACTGATGCCAAGGCGTTTCAATACCATCCCAAACCTACCATATGGACTCTACTCATGGACATTAGGTATTTAGTAAAACTTCATTATATAATCAAATGAAATATAAGTTTAAACCTTATTATATAATTAAATGAAATATAAGTTTATAGTAAAACTATATTTTATAATTTTATCATTATAGACTTAAATAAAGCAAACATAATAATAACAAGATAAAGAAACTTTTATATTGAGTGTTATGAACTACTTGCATAACTTACATTAGATTGTTGCTTTTTATTTTATATTTTTCTTATGCTTTACTCATTTTTAACTTGTATTCTGCTTATATTTTTTTGGTAATAATATTAAAATGGAAAAATCAATGTTATATCAAAAGTAAGTAATATAACTTTGAATTTAACTTGTATATAATTTTGAATATTTAACTTTTTTTCAATCAACATTTTAGTTTTAAATATGTTTTACTAAATTTGATTTGGTTTAACAAAACATCACCTGTTTGTTACGAGTAATCCATATTAGTGGGGAAAAATGTTTTTTCACACTTTATCAAAATAGTTTTAACTTTAAGGCGGAGTGAAAAAAATAATTCAGCAAAGTTCCATGAACTCCAAAGTCTTATTTATTTAAAATAAAACAAAGACTGTGGTGTTGACTTTTGTGTAATTGGCATTAGACATGCAAATTCTCCACTGCCAAATTAACAAGCCATATCCCTTATATATTAAAAGAAAAAAATTGTAATAAATGCATTCATACTATATTTATAAAAGTGTTCACACTATGTACTTTGCGTTTTTTTAATATAAAATTCACATACATAGTTCCAATAAAACTCTGAATTTTTCGGTTCAAATAAAAATAGATATCGAATCAAAAGCTAAACTATATATATATATATATATATTATTTTTATTGTTTGCGGATAAAGTTGAACAAAATATTCATGAATTTTGATTCGATTCGTTATACGTTTTGAGTTGAACCAAAAAATCTGGATATCCGTAACTTTACTAAATAAACCAAATACTAAAATACAATATCAAAAAAAAAAAAGCAAATCACACATACCAATATTTTTAAGAACATATATCTAAGGGCTTTTTGCAAAAGTGACTCAAAACTTGGAGTCAAACAGAAAACTAACTTTTTCTTTTGACTCCTTTTTTTTTGAGATTTTAACCCCACACCTGCACTTTATCTACGAAAATGCCATTAACATTTTTTTTTTTTTGAAAATGGCTTCTTTCTTGTCTCACCTCATCTTCTTCAAGTATTTACAATACGCCACCGCAATGAATAGTGGCAACAACCTTGTCTGTTGTTTGGAGCTTTTAATGTCCTTTAATGCACGTAAATCTCTTTACACTCTCTGTTTCAATTGTTATGAACTAAAAACAACATTTCTTTCACTTTCTCTATATTCATCCAAAACTCAAGCTTTTGATTCAAAATATGGGCTATGGTTCGCAGAGCCATATTTCTTTCGTTTTGACTTCGGTTGCTTTCGTTTGAGGTTACGGGTGGTTGGAGAAGACCCCGTGTGCAAACGGTCATCTCACCTAGTTTAAGGTGCAATTTGAATTTTTTCAAGATCTGTTCGTAGAAGACTTACTAGTAAGTCATCGTATGTAGAAGACTTCTGATGAGTCTTACGGTCAAACGGGCGACTTAAATTAAGTCGTTCAGCTTTGTTGTTAAACACTTCGGGCGACTTATATATACGCCGCTCACGAAACGGGCTAGTTTTGCATTTGACCGAATCGTGTCGGATCTTTGACTATTTACGGGCGACTTATAATTCACCGTCTCGAAAGTTAAAATTTCAATATTTTATGAAAACTTGGCGACTTACGTGTAAGTCGTCCTAGGTTAGTTTTGTAATTGAAAAATAAAACTTCATAATTTAACTTTAACCGCATCGACTTAATATAAAGTCGTCCCTCAGAAGACTTAATTTAAAGTCGTCAGGAAAGCAAAGTCGCCCGAATTTTTCCCAATTTTCGGTCAAACCTTGCTTATCCCGGACGACCTTAAATTAAGTCGTTTAACTGGGCGACTTTCATCTAAGTCGCCCGAGAAAGTTAAAATTTCAAGTTTTATTTTTCAATTACAAAACTAACCTAGGACGACTTACGGTAAGTCGCCAAGTTTTCATAAAATATTGAAATTTTAACTTTCCGCAGACGCATCAATTATAAGTCGCCCGTAAATAGTCAAAGATCCGACACGATTCGTCAAATGCAAACTAGCCCGTTTTTCGTAGACGCACTTATATATAAGTCGCCCGTTTAAACAAAGCCGACGACTTAGAATTAAGTCGTCCTTTAATTCAATTGCAAAAGTGACCTCTTTAGGCGACTTACCTTTAAGTCTTACGGGCGACTTAATGCTAAGTCGTCATGCAATGTTTATTGAACTTCTTCATTTCCTTTTTCTATGTTTACTAATGTGTTTTATTTTGAATATTTGCGGATGATTTTTCAGTTACATGCGGTGTATGGAGAATGGTTGTTGAGAGATTTCGTTGGGATTTTGTGGTTGATGATCTCAAAGGAGGAAGATTGTTTTATTGAATGAAGATTCAACACATGCTGAACTTGTTGCAATGGCTCGAAGATTATAACCCGGACATGAGAACAGTGAGTGTGGAGATTAGCTACTCATTACCAGCGAAATGATGATGGCTCCAGCAGTCTTCCCATTCATGTTACAAGTGATAGACAAGTTGAAACTTGCTGGAGATACTCAAAACCCATAGAGTATGTCTTTGTGTATCGCCGCAAAGAAGGTCGAAACGGTTTCGCAGAAAAGGATATTGATGAAGCCGGTGAATGGGAAGAAGATGTTGGTGATAATGATGAAGCGGTGAATGGGAAGAAGATGT
Organism: Brassica carinata; assembly: GCA_016771965.1. Classification (NCBI taxonomy): domain Eukaryota; kingdom Viridiplantae; phylum Streptophyta; class Magnoliopsida; order Brassicales; family Brassicaceae; genus Brassica; species Brassica carinata. The sequence continues at coordinate 65,141,412 of CM028699.1, forward strand.
TGGTGATAATGATGAAGCTGGTGAATGGGAAGAAGATGGGGAGGAGGAAAATGGGGAGGAGGATGCTGATAATTCTATTGTTGGTGAAACGGATCAGAATGGTGGGGATTACGATCTTTATGGAAAGGTTCGGATGAGGACGAGGAAGATGATGATAATATTTGTTTTGAAGAAATCCAAAAGACATATGCTAAGACAAATGCTATTGAAGGAGGAAAATCGAATGGTACCAGTATCTATGTCAACCAGAGTTTTGTTAGCAAGGGTGCTCGCTTTGAGCTGCGGTTAGCGCGATGAGGGTAAGTTTTCTTTCAAATTATACAAATCAGCGAAAACTCGTTGTGGCAACATGTCCGGTTAGCTATTGTGGATGGAAGGTCGAGGCGAGTGTCAAACATGGGACAAACACGTTTTGGGTAACAAAGTATGTGGAAAAACATTTATGCTCGATGGGAGACGAATCGCTCAGCGGAGACAACGTACTCGAGTATGTAGGTAGTCGTTTCATTGATCGTGTTGGAATCATTGATGGGATAACTCTGCGGCATATCAGCGATGCAATGAGGAACATGTTTGGCATGGCGCTGATTACACCACTTCATACTGAGCACTGTTATATGCACAAAGATTGGTGAGAGGATCAGCGAAGAAGGGTATTCGCGTCGGCATCATATCTCGAGCAAATCTCCATTGCAAATCCTGATTCTATCACGGCGATAGAACTTGATTCTATGAAAAGATTTAAGTATCTATTTCTCTCTTTTGGAGCTTCTATCAAAGGTTTTAAGTATCGAGAAGGGTCATTGTGGTGGATGGAACTCACCTAAGTGGAAAGTATGGAGGAACTATGTTAGTTGCAGCCGCGACAAGATGGCAATTTTCAGATATTCCCATTGGCTTTTGGCATCGTGGATGAGGAAGATATACCTTCTTGGGAATGGTTTTCACAAAATTGGCTAGTTGTATATCTCATGACAAGCCTCGGTGATAGTCTCCGGCCAAGCACAAGGCCATTAAAAGTGCGTGTGATAAGGTGTTTCCTTGGGCAACCGAGGAATATGTTATTATCACCTTCAAGATAACATTGTCAAAAGTTTAAAGGAAACATCTCATGTACTTGGTGAAAGGGCTGCTTATGCTCACACGGTTTACGATTTTGACCGGTACATGGCTGAGATACTGAGTGCAAACCCGAACTTGCAACGATTTGGAGAAAGCCGACGCCGCTATGGTCAAGGGTTTATTGTAAGGGGAACATGTTCAACATAAAACAAGCAACATTGCTGAATCTATTAATTCCGCACTGAAGCGAGCAAGAGGATTTCCGACACGCTCCTGCGGAGTTCATAAGGCGAAGTTAGGAAAATGGTATTGGAAAAGGAGACAAGATGCTTTGAGTCTCACAACTGAACATAGCGGGTGTTGAATACTTGCTTGCTGTTGAGAAGAGATAGCGAATGCGATGGCGGTCGAACCAATTGATGGATGGCATTTCTTTGTCAAAGGTGGCAAAATGGACTGTGTGGTTGATTTGGAACATGCAAAGTGTGATTGTGGTGTCTATGGAGTGGAGAAAATACCTTGCTCTCATGCTATAGCTGCTGGAATACATGCTGGTTTGCATATCTCCACACTTGTATGTCCATGTACTCAAAAATTATCGTATCACGGGATACTCGGAGAATATATATCCTATCGTGTCACAACATATTGAGGAGCGAGAATGCTTTCCTCAGAACTAAAGCGTGGTCGGGGAGCATCAAGAAATCAAGATGGCAATCTTGGTTGGAGCTATCTAGGATGAGAGGACACAAACCCGAGGAAGAAACACGAGGCACGGAGATGCTCAAGCTGCAAGGAACCGGCCATCTGAAACCACAATGTACACAACCAGTTGACTAGTTGTCCGTGACGACCTAAATTTAAGTCGTCCAGCTTGACATCCGTCTGCATCGATTCTAAAGTTTTAGTCGTCCAGTGTATTTTATTTTTAGGCGACCTTCTACTAAGTCGCCCGGTGTATTTTATTTTTAGGCGACCTTCTACTATCCCTTCAAGTGTATTTTATTTTTAGACTACCTTCTACTATCCCTTCAAGTCGTCCAAACCTTCTAGACGACTTATTTGTAAGTCGTCCGGTTGGAAAACCTTCCAGACGACTTATAATAAGTCGTCCAAACCTTCTAGACGACTTATTTGTAAGTCGTCCGGTTGGAAAACCTTCCAGACGACTTATAATAAGTCGTCCAAACCTTCTAGACGACTTATTTGTAAGTCGTCCGGTTGGAAAACCTTCGGCGACTTATTTCTTCCGCACAACTTATATATTTACAAGTTCAAATACAAACACTAATCTTCCGGACAACTTATGTATTTACAACTTATATATTTACAAGTTCAACTTATATATTCAAATACAAAGACAAGTTCAAATACAAACACTAATCTAATCATACAAGCCCGCGAACCTATCACCATCCACATTTTCTTTTAGATGCTGATCAACAAGCTCCTTCCATATATCCACCGCCATATTATCCCTCATTTTCTTTGCGTTGCACCTAGCAAAGTCTTTAGGGTCAAAGGAGACACCGAGCATGACATTCATGTACTTTACAGTGTACACGCCACAATCACCATTGTTGGCGTGGGTACACCTTTCAGCGGTCTCATATGTGTATGGCTCCAACCCGTATTTGACCAGATTACCTGGTCGCGACTCAACAAGCGATAAGGGACCATCACGGAGAAAAGGCTCCATTATCGCATCCCATGCGCCGGTACACTAGATGAAGGTATGCTGTCCTAGACGACTATGTGCCTCTTAGGGATCGATATCCAAATAGCAACCCAATGCTTGTCGTCCAAGTTCAGCATAGATATCATCAATGTCCTCCCCACTTCTTGTTTGATTGGCAAAATGAAGGTATTGATCCGTCATAAAAATACTTCCACCGGTGTAACTCTTCCTAAACCTTTGTGATCGGTTCGATGTTTTGAAGAGGTGATCTTGCTCTCTCAAGCGGGAAAAGTTGTGATCCAGAAGCACATTCGCCGCTCACGAAAGCTTGTGGGTTCTCCGATACCTCTTCCTTAGCACATTAATCCAAGCATCTATATGCTGCATATTAAATATAACAAGTTAGAAGTTACCGGGCGACTTAAATATAAGCTTACCGTGGTCGTCAGTAGACGACTTAAATCGTGCGTAAGACTTACGCAGTCTTCCAGCCATCCTCCGCTGTCCGGAGGAAGTGGTACCACCTTGTTGGTGATGTGCGTGGTTTGTCCTCGGTCTTAGTTAAATAATGACTGCAAACAAAAAGCAATCAGTTTTGGACGACTAAATCAAGCTATTATGGGTAAAGCAATCACTTACGGATCAGTTTTCAACCAATCGCGAGTTCCTTCAACCGATCTTTGTTTCTTGGCGGAAATGGATTATAGGCTGCCACTTTATCTTTTTTTTTCTCGCCGTATAAGGAGATCTCACAGTGGGAGCAGGTTTCTTCGCCGTTTACTCTTTCGCACGCTTGTTCACAAACCGTGCTCGGTTCAAACCGATCGCTGGCTCGGTGGAAGCGAGGCTCGGTTGGTGATCGGTGGAAGCGAGGCTCGGTTGGTGATCGGTGGAAGTGACAGCAACAATCTCTTTGGAGGTCGATTAACGAAGTTCGCCTCGGTTGTTGTATCCTCCGGCAACCATCTCTGCAATAAAAGTGCTGACAAATTTAAGTCGTCGGTCTTGATTACCGTCAGGGCGACTAAAGTTTTAGTCGTCCAGTGTATTTTATTTTTAGGCGACCTTCTACTAAGTCGTCCGGTGTATTTTATTTTTAGGCGACCTTCTACTATCCCTTCAAGTGTATTTTATTTTTAGACTACCTTCTACTATCCCTTCAAGTCGTCCAAACCTTCTAGGCGACTTATTTGTAAGTCGTCGGTTGGAAAACCTTCGGGCGACTTATAATAAGTCGTCCAAACCTTCTAGGCGACTTATTTGTAAGTCGTCGGTTGGAAAACCTTCGGGCGACTTATTTCTTCCGGACAACTTATATATTTACAAGTTCAAATACAAACACTAATCTTCGGACAACTTATGTATTTACAACTTATATATTTACAAGTTCAACTTATATATTCAAATACAAAGACAAGTTCAAATACAAACACTAATCTAATCATACAAGCCCACGAACCTATCACCATCCACATTTTCTTTTAGATGCTGATCAACAAGCTCCTTCCATATATCCACCGCCATATTATCCCTCATTTTCTTTGCGTTGCACCTAGCAAAGTCTTTAGGGTCAAAGGAGACACCGAGAGCATGACATTCAATGTACTTTACAGTGTACATACAATCACCATTGTTGGCCGTGGGTACACCTTTCAGCGGTCTCATATGTGTATGGCTCCAACCCGTATTTGACCGTATTTAGATGGGTGGCTGCGCACTCAACAAGCGGATAAGGGACCATCACGGAGAAAAGGCTCCATTATCGCATCCCATGCGTCTGGTACACTAGATGAAGGTATGCTGTCCTAGGCGACTATGTGCCTCTTGGGATCGATATCCAAATAGCAACCCAATGCTTGTCGTCCAAGTTCACTGGCGCATAGATATCATCAATGTCCTCCCCACTTCTTGTTTGATTGGCAAAATGAAGGTATTGATCCGTCATAAAAATCGGCCCCACCAGGTAGAACTCTTCCTAAACCTTTGTGATCGGTTCGATGTTTTGAAGAGGTGATCTTGCTCTCTCAAGACTGGGAAAAGTTGTGATCCAGGAAGCACATTCGCCGCTCACGAAAGCTTGTGGGTTCTCCGATACCTCTTCCTTAGCACATTAATCCAAGCATCTATATGCTGCATATTAAATATAACAAGTTAGAAGTTACGGGCGACTTAAATATAAGTCGTTTACGCGGGTCGCCCAAGTAGGCGACTTAAATCGTGCGTAAGACTTACGCAGTCTTCCAGCCATCCTCGGCTGTCCGGAGGAAGTGGTACCACCTTGTTGGTGATGTGCGTGGTTTGTCCTCGGTCTTAGTTAAATAATGACTGCAAACAAAAAGCAATCAGTTTTGACGACTAAATCAAGCTATTATGGGTAAAGCAATCACTTACGGATCAGTTTTCAACCAATCAGCGAGTTCCTTCAACCGATCTTTGTTTCTTGGCGGAAATGGATTATAGGCTGCCACTTTATCTTTTTTCTCTGCCGTATAAGGAGATCTCACGGTGGGAGCAGGTTTCTTCGCTCGTTTACTCTTTGCAGCGCTTGTCCAATACAACCGGGCTCGGTTACGGCTGGATCGCTTGGCTCGGTGGAAGCGAGGCTCGGTTGGTGATCGGTGGAAGCGAGGCTCGGTTGGTGATCGGTGGAAGTGACAGCAACAATCTCTTTGGAGGTCGTATTTACGAGTTCGCCTCGGTTGTTGTATCCTCGGCAACCATCTCTGCAATAAAAGTTGCACCTGAAGTTAACTCACGGGCGACTTAAACAAAGTTATGCGGGCGACTAGTTGGACTGGGCGACTTAAAATTAAGTCTTCCGTGGTCAACTAGTCGCCCGCATAACTTACGCAGTGTCGCTCAGGTCAATCCACGTCTGCATTAACCATCGCCGGACAACTAGTTAACCACGAATTTGATACTAACCTCTTTGATTTGAGGAGGCTGTTTCTTTTGAGGAGGAGGTTGTTTCTTTTGAGGAGGAGGCTGTTTCTTTTGAGGAGGAGGAGGCTGCTGCTGTTTCTTTTGAGGAGGAGGAGGCTGTTTCTTTTGAGGAGGAGGAGGCTGGTTACTAACCACGGTTTCATTGGCATGAGGGGTAGCTTGTTTGTTTCTACCCGGTTTCTTTGGCAAGAGGGTAGGTTGTTTATCTTGAGGGTAGCCTGTTTGTTTCTACCCGGTTTCTTTGGCAAGAGGGTAGGTTGTTTATCTTGAGGGTAGCCTGATTGGTGACACCAACCTTCTTCTCCACGACTTCCAATCTATCGGACAACTTCCTAAACTCCCTCATGCACTTATTAAACCCTTTTTCATGCAGTCAGCCTTGAACATAATTTCCAACTCCTCTCTGGTCACCCCTCTAGCCTCTTCTCTAGCCTCTTCACTAGCCACTTTAGGAGCCTCTTTCTGAGCTTTCTTCGAGGTCTTGGATTGTCTTCCTCCTCCTCCTCCTCCTCCTCCAACACAACCATCTCTTTGGCCTTCTTTGATGGAGTCACAACCTTAGGTTTTGTATTGACCTTAGTACCGGTGACTTCCCAGCAATCCATGGTCCACTTCCACGGTCTCCGCTCATACATGACTTTAATGATGTTCTCCGCGGGCAGGTCCTCAACCTCGAGTCCCATTTTGGCCACATTTCACTAATGTCCTTCTCAACAAAGTTGATCACGCTGGTCTGCAGTAAATAGAAGAATCGAGTTAGATATTTGAAAAAAATACTAAATAGGCGACTTAATTATAAGTCGCCTACTAAGTCGCCCGGTTGGAAGACTTTCGAACGACTTATAATAAGTCGTCTAATAAGTCGTCGGATGGAAGACTTTCGAACGACTTATAATAAGTCGTCTAATAAGTCGTCGGATGGAAGACTTTCGAACGACTTATAATAAGTCGTCTAATAAGTCGTCGGATGGAAGACTTTCGAACGACTTATAATAAGTCGTCTAATAAGTCGTCGGATGGAAGACTTTCGAACGACTTATAATAAGTCGTCTAATAAGTCGTCGGATGGAAGACTTTCGAACGACTTATAATAAGTCGTCTAATAAGTCGTCGGATGGAAGACTTTCGAACGACTTATAATAAGTCGTCTAATAAGTCGTCGGATGGAAGACTTTCGAACGACTTATAATAAGTCGTCACAGCCTTTTGATTGAAGTAAATACGACTCAAGATAGCGGCTTTCATTGATCTGCGGCCTCTGCTGCCCTCGTAAGCCAGTATCGGTGGATGCTCTGGGACCACCAATACTAGCACCCAATTCGGCATAGCTGTATGCGTCGGACACGAAGAACTTGTATAAACCCATCCACGGTGTAACAGCCAGCAATTTCTTTGTTCCACAAAGAGTCCATCAGCACCTTAAATGCGACTCTCCCCATGGATAATTCTCAAACCGTTCTAAATCCATCACTAGCCTTGCGAGTAGATCGTGTAGCGGTTGAAAACTTTCTCCCTTCAATGAATCCGGTGAAGATGGAGAGGTACGCGAGCCGCCATGATCTTCCCCGACCAATCCCGCATCTCTGCGGTCTTTGCTATTATCGATCGATGGTTGGCCCGGCTTCGGATGAACTCCGGCATCCCCGAAGAAACCATCTCCGGGTAGCGTCACATTTTGGTGTCTCAAGGTCGTCGATGTACTCGCGGTTTAGACCAGTGAGGTTTTCAAACTCTAACGGTGAAAACCTCAAAGGTTCTGACCAACGAGACCACATCTCATACTTCTTCTTAATGTCCAAATTGAAACCGAGCATGTAGTGAACCAGCCTTGAAGCCCAACCAAATCCTGCTCCTTGAACTTGATGAAAACTCCCAAACTTCGACTCCTTGAGCTCTTCAAATTGCCATCGGTAAGAGCTTTCCTAAGAGCAAGATGCAACTTGCGTTATCCGTATGATACGAAATGCTATTGTGGGCTTCGGTTCTTCCCGATGTGTATAACCTACGGGGAGTTCTGGAATATCCATCCTTTTGTCGCAAAATAATCAAAGACAACAATATAAGTCCAGACGACTTAGTAGGCGACTTATAATTAAATTAGATGCGGAAAGTCTTCAAATGGGCGACTTATATTTAAGTCATCTACTAAGTCGTCCGGTTGGAAGACTTTCGAACGACAAATTACTTACAAGTCTTCCAAATGGAAGGAGTTGGAGTACTTCGTCATTGCGGTTATAGATCTGAAAAATAAGCGTGAAGCGGTGAGAATGAGTAAATTGATAGAGACAACGTTTATGTTCATCTTTTCCTCGAGATTGATGACTTAGCGGCGTTAGGGTTCTGAGAGGTACTAAGGTTCTGAAGAAAAAGCGGCTAGGGGTTTAAGAAGCGGCGTATTAGTGTTTAAACGTTGGTGACCACGATGGCGAAGCGGCGGTTTGTTCGAAATAGTGGAAGCGGCTAGGGTTTAGAGGAATCGGTAGGGTTTAGAGGAATCGGCGCTAGGGTTAGAAGAAGCTGCGGCGACAACGGTGAGAATGAAGTGAGATAGATAGCCGATGTTGAAACGATGGTTTGTTCGAAATCGTGGGAATTAAATCGCCTTTGAGAGAACTGTTAGGGTTCGAATATCGCGAAAAATGAAAAAAAAAAAATCACCTTATATATTGGGTAAATAATCCGGTTAGCTTTAAAATTACATTGGTAAACTTTAAGGTTTGGTCAGGTTTAGGCGACTTATTACGGTGATAATGTACAATGACGACTTAATATTTAGTCGTCTGTTTTCGAACGACAAAATATTAAGTCGATCTGAACCATAAAATGAACCCCTAAACTAAAATGACTAGATTAACTAACTAACCACGTTATAAAATCAAATTATACTTAAATAGTGTTTCTTATACACGAAAATGAACAGCGTAAGTAATTTTAAAATTTTCAAAAAGCGGTTTTAATGCTTTCCAAAATCTAACCCTAAGAACACATACAATACTACAACATATGTTGATGAAACATAAACTTAAGAATATCATGACTTACTACTTTCACTCATCTATGCCGAAAACAATTGAAATTTGTTATATTTTAATTTATACCTCCTAAGACATATGTTAATTACATAATTCCCATTTTTCACTTATCAAAATATTTTTACAAAATTTTTAAATTATGTTTAAGATAGCGTCGGGCGACTTTAAGTTAAGTCGATGCGGAAGACTATTTTCAAATCGTCTAAACAGACGACTTCATGGTAAGTAAACGTAAAAGAATTCGTTTTTGTTTGGTCACAAGGGATAGTTGTAATTTCAATAAATTTCTTTGCGCTATTTGCTAGTTGGGTATGATTGCTACAGCCCAAGCTTGAGTACACTTACGCAATTCTCCCTAAGATTATCATCATCATATTTCATTTCCTCCAACTCTTTGACATCCTTAAGAGACAAGAGAACCGATCCGAAAACCCTAAACCCATTCCAGCTGAGCTAACACGCAGCCCCCAAATGGGAGATTCGCTGGAGATGTTGGGATCAGAGGCATCAATGGAGACGGAAACTGGCATCAAATCCGACTTCTGCTTAGAGATCGATCCTCCCTTGAGAGAAACCGTCGCCACCGCCGAAGACTGGCGCCGCGCTCTCGACAAAGTGGTTCCCGCCGTCGTCGTGCTCCGCACAACGGCCTGCCGCGCTTTCGACACCGAATCGGCCGGTGCTAGCTACGCCACTGGGTTTATCGTCGATAAGAGGCGTGGGATCATTCTCACCAATCGCCACGTGGTTAAGCCAGGTGCTCTCTTATTACTCCATAAAGAGATTTATCTATTTCCGTTGATTTGTTTATCGAAATATCTCCGAGAGATGAGCTTAGGTGGCAGCTAATTTAGCGGCGATGATGGTGATTCGAAATTGGCTTTAGGATTTTGCGATGATTAGATCGTCGCTTAGAGAGGCAATGTTCTGATTCTATATTCCAGGTTAATCCTTCTGTGTTGAAGTTATACTGAGAATCAGTTTAGTATCTATCCATTAACCTTTATATCGATTAACCTCTGCTTTGTATTGGCTTTAGGATTTTGCGATTCCGTAGCTATTACCTGTTTGATTAGGTCGTCGCTTACGAAGACAATGTTCTGATTCTATATTCTAGGCGAATCCTTCTGCGTTGAAGTATACTGAGAATCTATTTATATGCTTTTCTATCTTCTTACTCTTCAGGTCCAGTAGTTGCTGAGGCAACGTTTGTAAACCGAGAAGAAATCCCGATCTATCCTGTGTATAGGGATCCGGTAAGTCTCTCTCTCATTCTAATCCCTAGATTAGATTTCAGTTTTCCTTTTTTAATTATGAGCGAAATGGTTCCACTTTGTGCATTTTTTTTTCTGTTACGAATTCATATGCGAAGACGACGCTATGATGATTATCTTTTAATATCAGAATTTGTGTCTCATCTTACTTTGCTCTGTAATCTTTGCTGACATTGTTTTGTATTTTTTTTTTTTCAGGTCCATGACTTTGGCTTCTTTTCTTATGATCCAAGTGCAGTACAGTTTCTGAGTTATGAAGAAATCCCCCTTGCCCCAGAGGCGGCTTCTGTTGGACTCGAGATTAGGGTTGTTGGCAATGACAGCGGAGAAAAGGTAACATTATCTGTAGTGTTTTGGTTTAATATTTAGACGGAGGAGAAGTAATGCTTCTGATTAATGGAGTGTGGAATTGCAGGTTTCTATACTGGCTGGTACTATTGCTCGGTTGGATAGGGATGCTCCACATTATAAAAAGTATTGTCTGTTGCACCGTCATGTTCTTATAGTTCTGCTTATCTCTTAAGGTAAATGTTATGTTTACTTGCTCTCTAAAAATTATTTGGTTTTTGGTGCAGAGATGGTTATAACGACTTCAACACGTTTTACATGCAAGTAAGTGATTATTCATCTTTAATATTTATTGCTCTTTTTAATTACTAACGTATGTGAGCAGAGAATTGCATGCCATCTCTCCTGAGTCAAAACCTTGTTTTCATTTTTTCTAATCGTGTGTGGTGCTTATGGTTATTTCCCATTTCCACTACAAATGCACTCATATTTTCATTTATACACACCTACTAGGGTTAAAACTTCCTCTTCGTAGCTTATGTTGCAATACTCTCCTAATTTATGCTACTGTTATTTGAGCATAACACTATCACATATGCTAATGCTAGTGTTTGCTAATATGTTCGCTTCTGTGTTTATAGGCGGCGTCAGGTACTAAAGGTGGATCAAGTGGTTCTCCAGTCATTGATTGGCAAGGCAAGGCGGTAGCATTGAATGCTGGCAGCAAGACCTCAAGTGCGTCAGCCTTCTTCCTACCACTTCAACGAGTAAGCAACCTCTTTTTCATACTCATATTCATGGTTCAGCTAAGACTAAAAACCTCCATCTAAAGGTTGTTCAGTGTGCTTGTTCTTCTGAAAATTGTTCATATTATGAACTGGAAGTTAGTAAAATGTTACAAATAAACTGCACGTATATTTGAGATCTCTTCTTTTCATGTATGAGCCCTGAGTATCCAGTAGGAGACAATGAGAGAGTTAGACATGATTCCTGGTCTCGTGTTTAGTGTTGCTTGCTTCATTATCATTTCATAACTTATACTCAAGTATGGTTTTATTTTTGCAAGGTTGTCAGGGCGTTGAGTTTCCTTCAGAAAAGTATCGACTTGTGCACAGATAAGCCAAAAGCAGTTCATATTCCCCGTGGTACGCTTCAGGTTTGTTTTCCACCTGTCTGAATATGAGACTTCATAGTGAAGTTAAGAACATTCCCATGAATATCAGTCTTGACTTTTTTTAAAGTGGCTGGGTTCAGCTTGTCCGGAAAATTACCCATACTATTACATGGTCTATCAATTGAATGTATATGTGATTCCACGACTTATATGCCTGGAGAACATTTAGACTACTGTTTTAGTTTGGTTCTGATAATCATAATTTATGTATGATCGATTTCAACTAATGTTATGCTCAAATCATAGAGAGAAATGTGTTCCTTTTAAATCCTATAAGGATTTCTGTCATACTAGATATATGAATGGAACTTTGACACCGTGACTGACACTTGAAACGTTATCCTTGGGATGTGATTAAGTTAGGGCTTTTGTTAGGAATACGTCTCCTGTTAAATTTCTATCCATTTTCCCACGACTGCCAGATTCTTAGAGATACAGAGGAAGCTCAATCTCTATAGTCCGATGTGAGCTCTGGGGTTAGTTATGTAAGGTTTCATCTGTTTGCTTTTGTATATAGATGACATTTGTTCACAAAGGCTTCGACGAGATACGGCGACTTGGTCTCAGAACCGGAACTGAACAGGTACATGATTTTCCTTCTTACCATCGTGGATGGATCAGCCTTCCTTGTGCTCCACAGTAACACCTTAAGCTTGCTATATCTTGACCATGTAGGTGGTTCGGCATGCATCTCCACCTGGGGAAACCGGAATGCTTGTTGTCGACTCTGTTGTGAGTCCTTTGGTTCATTATTAACATACAGTACAATAATTATTTTTAAAGAAAATGGATACTGTTTAAGCGGTGCCTAAACTTGAAATTTTCATTTTATATAATATGTCTTGACTTGTGTAGGTGCCAAGTGGCCCTGCTGATAAACAGTTAGAGTCGGGAGATGTTCTTGTTCGTGTGAACGGCACAGTAAGTCATCTCGATTACATCAAGTGAAGTTTTTTTTTTGGTTTTCCTCAAGCAATATAGAATTGTGATATTTTTGTTGCCACATGAGTATGAAACACACTTTTTTAAAGATTAGTTATTTCATGACCATATAACCTATTAATCAGTGTACTTTCAGTGTCTAGTTCTTTATGTTCCTCGTTTTGCTAAATCTCTCTCTCTCTCTCTCTCTCTGTGCATTTCATTATCATCACAGGTACTTACACAATTTCTAAACTTGGAGAATCTGATTGATGACGGTGTTGGCCAGATAGTTGAATTAGAAATCGAAAGGGGTGGACAGCCACTAACTGTTAATGTGTCGGTGAGTTCCATTCTTCTATTTCTAACTTCGATTTTTGTATGCACGCGGCAGTCTTCTAGGATTTTTTTACCGGCTAAAAGAAATAGTAGCAAAGAGTAGATGTAAGATGCACATGTAGCCGTCTATTCTCTTTTCTGTTGGACATTAAATTCGTTCTTGCCGATCTTTTCCTTTTCCCTGAGAAATCCTGGATAAATTAGATGTAGGATTTCATAATCAGCTTAAATGTGATTGATACTTACTGTCTTTCATAAAGATCTTAATCCTTGTGTTAATGTATTTCCTGACACAGGTTCAAGATCTACACTCAATCACTCCAGATCATTTCCTGGAAGTAAGTGGTGCTATAATTCATCCGTTGTCTTATCAGCAGGTAACTATGACGAAAATATATATCTGATTCTTTTTTTGCTTCTGTGCATGTATGCATATGATATTCTTGTGTCCTATAGGTGAATTGTTGTCTTTTTGGGTTAGTCTTTAGGTTAGGGTCTATCTGTCATGAATTTGCATATTGATATACCGAATTGATGATTTAAAGCACTTTCTTGTTTCCAAAGTAAGATATTAAGCTGAAATGTTAGTTGGTTCATAATATATATCTTCAGAGGTGATGCTCTTTGTGAATATAGTAATTCTAACTGTATAATCCTGGAATTTGTCAATGTGCTATCAGTTGGAGATTGCTCCAGATTGCTACTTATTCTATTCGTAACCTGTGTTATACTTACTGACTTTCTCATGGGCATGAGCTGATCTTAAATTTTTTTGATCTATCAGGCTCGTAACTTTCGTTTTCCTTGTGGCTTGGCGTACGTCGCGGATCCTGGGTAAGACTCTCAAGTTCCTTCATTAAAAGTTTCACATTTTCTTGATCCATGTGCAATTCGCTCATAGAGCGAGTCCAACAGAAAATAATCTTTCCTTATATGTTCTTTTAATTCTGAAAATTATTTATCTATCTGCATACTCGGTACAAGTGGTCAGCTGTAACTTCTTCTTAGACCCCATTTAGTCTTGAAAATGCACTTTTTTTCTCTTCATCAGAGATCTTAAGATAGTTCACGTTTCAGCTTCTAGTCTGTCTGTTACCTTATTCGTAAATTTTCGTGACTGATGTATCAATATTTTTACATGTGAGCTATTGTGAATGCAAATGATTGCACTTTCAGAAATTATATTTACTTGGATGAACTATTTTATGCAGATACATGCTGTTTAGAGCTGGGGTCCCACGACATGCTATCATAAAGAAGGTTGCTAACGAGGATATTTCATGTCTAGCGGATTTAGTATCCGTCCTTTCAAAGCTCTCTAGGGGTGCTCGTGTTCCCTTGGAATATATGTCTCACACCGATCGTCATCGCAAGAAGGTGATATACGTTGTTTAAAAATTATTCTAGTTAGACGTCCTAACTCACTATAACTTTATGCTTGTTAAACATTGATGGTAGCATTTATATATGATAATTTGTTAGTCTACTCTTGTTTGGCATCTGAATTCTTGCATGCAATCTGTTGATTCTGTGACAATATTACCTCTCTTCTCTATTTTTTTTTTTTTTGCTATTGTGATACTGATAGATCACTATGATCACTGTCTATAGAAAATATATATCTCTAAAGTTATGATTCCGCAATGGGTCGTTTTGTCTTAACAGTGTTCTTGTCATTAGCATGGTTATTTATGTTTCTTATTGATTTTTATAATATTTACTCAAATGAGAAAGTACTTATTTTCGGGTTTCATTTCCTGCAGTCTGTGTTAGTCACAATCGACCGTCATGAATGGTACGCTCCTCCACAGTTGTATACCCGTAATGACAGTACTGGCTTATGGGATGGGAAACCTGCTATCGAACTTGCTGCTGTTTCACCACCTATTGGTATTAATGGTTTGCCTATAAGCCAAAATATTCCTCTCTGCCATCACGATACAGACCCCATGCATGAATTTCGTGGGGTTACTGATACTGCGGCTACTATGGGAGCCTCTAGTGGCGATGGTTATCAGAATGATTTTGGCTCAGAAGCAAAGAAACAAAGGGTGGAAGATGATTCTTCAGATGGAACTGTTGCAAACGCTTCCTTATATGGGAGTGAATTAAAATCTGATGATGCAATGGAGACAGATAATACGGTATTAAGAGACTACGAAGGTGCAACAGCATTTTCTGCTAATGCTTCATTGGCTGAACGTGCTATTGAGCCTGCTCTCGTCATGTTTGAGGTAAATATTAAAAACTTTCTCAAATTTGGGTGTCGAAGTGGATTCTGGCTTTGTGGCTGAACTTGAATGAAATAGTATACAAAACTGAATTCAGGGTTCGGAGTTCCTACTCTCCAAAGCTATGAAGTATTACTTTAAATTATGTCACCAGAACATGTTAGATTTGGTAACGATTTCTACAAGTCTTAAAAATGATAATCTATGGATGCTAAACCATTGAAGTACAACCTGGTGATTGAAATTACTGTCTTGGCTAAATATGTTTCTGGTATTTGTGATTGTAGTTCTTGTTGTGATTAAAGGCAACTTGCATCTGCTGAAACTATGTTCTCTTATACAGGTTCATGTGCCACCATCGTGCAGTCTTGATGGTGTACATTCCCAACATTTCTTTGGTACCGGCATCATTATTTATCACTCTTCGAGCATGGGACTTGCTGTGGTGGACAAAAACACTGTTGCCATTTCTGCATCTGATGTTATGTTGTCCTTTGCTGCTTTTCCAGTCGAGATTCCTGGAGAGGTTAGATTTCACTGAGACTCTTATAGTTCATGGAAGGAAGCTTAGTATTGATCTTACTTAACTGAAATGCAGGTGGTATTTCTTCATCCTGTTCACAACTATGCTCTGATAGCCTATAATCCATCAGCAATGGGTCCTGCCGCTGCTTCAGCCATTCGTGCAGCTGAGCTACTACCTGGTATGTCAATACGAATCTGTACAAAAGCACCTTTGGGTTCAAATTATATGCTGGTTGGATGATGGGGCTAGCATTGGGCTATTGCTTTGTTGTTGTTAAACCTTTTGGAAGTTTCACAATTGCTGTGTTTGGTATCGCTATATAACATATGATTGTCCTTTTGTTAAAAGGTGGCTTGTTAAATTGATGTGTATGTTTTATATAGCTTTCAATTGCATGTCGTTTAACCTTTCCTTTTTCTAGTCAAATTAATGGGACGAGTTCATGTTGCAATGTCTTTTTCTAAACAGAACCTGCACTGCAACGTGGAGATTCAGTCTATCTTGTTGGATTGAGTAGAAACCTTCAAGCCACGTCAAGAAAATCTATTGTAACCAATCCATGTGCAGCGTTAAACATTGGGTCTGCTGATTCTCCCCGCTATAGAGCTACTAATATGGAAGTAATCGAGCTTGATACTGGTAAGGAATTTAGAACCTCTAGTATTAAATATATAGTTACTTTAGACTTGTTCAAATACCATATCTTTTTCTTTCTTTGCAGATTTTGGTAGCTCATTTTCAGGAGCGCTGACTGATGAGCAGGGGAGGATTCGGGCCATTTGGGGAAGCTTTTCGACTCAGGTTCATCTTCCCACTTTGCAATTTACACATATTTTTTGGTGTGTGTGTGTGTTTTTCTAACATGATGCTTTCATGTGAATTGATCACAGATTAAATATAGTTCCACTACGTCAGAAGACCATCAGTTTGTCAGAGGTATCCCGGTATATGCGATCAGTCAAGTCCTTGAAAAAATCATAACTGGTGGAAATGGACCAGCTCTTCTCATAAATGGTATCAAAAGGCCAATGCCACTTGTTCGAATTTTGGAAGTTGAGTTGTATCCTACTTTGCTCTCAAAAGCCCGGAGTTTTGGTCTGAGTGATGAATGGGTCCAAGTAAGCCTTTTCTTCTTTATATCTTATGTAGAATTTATACCTTATGTATTCTCAAATCCATATACTACAATTGATTGTTCTTACAGATCCTAGTCAAGAAGGATCCTGTTAGACGACAAGTTCTACGTGTTAAAGGCTGCCTGGCAGGGTCAAAAGCTGAAAATCTTCTAGAACAAGGCGACATGGTTCTGGCAGTCGATAAGATGCCAGTTACATGCTACAATGACATTGAAGCCGCTTGCCTAACATTGGATAAGGGTACCCACAGCGATGAGAATCTCAATCTAACAATCCTTCGACAGGTGACACCATTAACTCCTGGCTCTCGAGACTTCTTACTATACATTTGTTTCTCCGTTATCATCTTAGTCCTTGTGTCGATTGATCACACTACCTGTTACAATAGTTCCTATCATTTTCCTGAGTTTACAAACAATCGTAATTTAAGTGAAGAAAAAAAGATTCACTAGTTGATACTCAAGACTCTTGGTTGTTTGTCAGGGCCGAGAAATGGAGCTCGTAGTTGGAACTGATAAAAGAGATGGAAATGGAACTACAAGAGTGATAAACTGGTGCGGGTGCGTTGTTCAAGATCCTCACCCTGCGGTTCGCTCTCTTGGATTCCTTCCTGAGGAAGGTCATGGTGTCTATGTTACAAGGTACTAGTTCTGACATTTGGTTCAACAAAGAACCTGGTTCTTCTTAACCGACTAGAAATCATTTCATCAGTTGCTTGGATTTGATCTGAAAAAAATTGTTCTCAGATGGTGTCACGGGAGTCCCGCAAACCGATATGGCCTCTATGCACTTCAATGGATCGTGGAAGTTAACGGGAAGAAGACTCCTGATCTAAACGCATTTGCAGATGCCACCAAGGTTTTGACTCATTCCTTACAGAACTCACATTTACAATTTTTACTTTGGCCCTGAAGCGATTATGTCGTTTGAAGTTTAATCTTAGATTGTTTCTTTGCGAACAGGAGCTAGAACACGGGCAGTTTGTGCGTATAAGGACCGTTCATCTTAACGGCAAGCCACGAGTGTTGACTCTAAAACAAGATCTCCATTATTGGCCAACTTGGGAGCTGAGGTTCGACCCAGAGACTGCTCTTTGGCGGAGAAACATATTGCAAGCCTTGAAATAAAAAACCTTTTAGGTGCCATATCATATATGCATGATCCAGCTGTTGTATTTCTATCGATATTATAATTCAAATATTCATTGTAACATTACTCGAAGAACTGTCACTACAATTTACAGGGAGAAAAAAATTAAGAAGGATGTTACATCCAATAAAAATTGATCAAATTAAAAAAAGAAGAAGATCGTTTCGTAATTTATGTTTATGATTTTACTATCATTTTTGTTTTGAAATCAAAAAGTTTTTATTGATCGTGTAAATTTAGCATAGAATACTGAGCCATCAAACTAGGCTGCTTCTTCTCTTAGAGGCCACGTTATAGTGTTCCCACGGGACTTAAATCGCCGTTTACATTTTTCTGTTTTCAAAAGCAATAAAATTATAAACACGATGTCTAATCGCCAACAAAACACAACATTTTCTAAAGAAGAAGATATAAATTTTCCTACATAAATATC
Source organism: Brassica carinata (assembly GCA_016771965.1). Taxonomy (NCBI): domain Eukaryota; kingdom Viridiplantae; phylum Streptophyta; class Magnoliopsida; order Brassicales; family Brassicaceae; genus Brassica; species Brassica carinata. The sequence continues at coordinate 65,159,598 of CM028699.1, forward strand.
GGCACAGATAAATAATTAATAATTTTTTATGTTTTAAAATAGTTAATATATAGGTAAATGATTGAAATCTTGTAAATCTATCGAGAGAAAACAATTTTAAATGGACTCTTAACCGAGAACACGAGTATTTATTGAGTTGTACGATCAACTATTTTTTATGACCAATTACTGTTTTAAAGATTCTACACCCATTAGTAGAAAGTTTCGCGGTGATAAGTTCAACCAAGAGTTTAATATTAGCGTAACCTTCCGTTTTTCCAAAGAAAAACTCTATCAACTATAATGAAAATAGAAGAAGTACAAGTATCTTATGAAAAATTCTACATGCATTTTGGTCGATTCTACAACATTTGAGATATTTGTTTTAATATTTTGGTGTATTTTTTATTGTTTTAATATATAATTTATAGCTTTGAACTGCTTTTGTCATTCATAATTTATAATAAATTACTTTATCTGCTTGATCTGCATTTCTCCTACATGATCCAATTGTTTTGCACTTGTCCCGCTTGATCTGCACTTGTCTCGCTTGATCTGCATGACTTGCTTGATCTGCAATGCTCGAACTGTTTTTACCATTAATACCCATAAACTAGACTTCTTCTTCCTTGTGACAAAAAGGTGAAGATGCAAGTGGAGCTTGTAGATATCAATAGTCTTTCGTGACTAACTAGGCGCGAAGTCACCGATGCTGAATGCATTAGTCGTTACTACATAAGGCATCGGAGTGGTGGGTTACCATGTGGATGCAAGATATGTTGAGATGGAGAAGGATAAACCGAGGGTTTATGTCTTGGCGTAGTCGTTGAAGTAGGTGCTGGCGGTGTGTGTCGAGAGTGAACCAGGAGGCATGCGGTGGTAGAGACCATGTGGACGCAAGAATCTTTGGTGGGATAAACTTGAAGAGCAAGTTTATACCGTGGAGAAAAGGCAAGAGATAAACTTGGGGAGCAAGTTTATGCCTTAAGGAATAAGTGCATTTCAAGAAAAGGAAAGTGTACTTATTGATATGGAAGTTGTCCATATTCATGTTCCTTGGAGACTAGGGTTTCAGGAACGTGAGATCACTATAAAAGACCTATGGAGTCGTCTGTATTCCATAAGACACTGGTTATTATTATAGAGAAAGGGTGAAAATCCCTTAGGGGTGTTCTTGGGTCGTCTTGAAGCGATTCTTGAAATGCGGCAAGTTTGGGTAGATTAGGAATCTTTCGGTAGCAGCTGTTAGGGTGTTAACAGGCTGTGTAAAGCTGATAAGCAAGTCTTGTAAGAGATTGTTTAAGGAGATTTCTAATAAAGCAATAGTTGGTTGTTTGTATATATTTTGTCTCTTGATTTATCTTCTGCATTACCTTACTGTTGTGTCATCTTACACTAACAAGTGGTATCAGAGCGGGTCACCTAAGTTACTGGTGTGATCCTGAAGGTGAAGATGGACATGATTGTTCTATGCAAAAGACAATTATGTTGAAGGATGGCCGGTATGGTCAGTGGAAGGTGCGCATGAAGCTGTTGGCTCGAGGAATCAATGTTGATGTGTGGATAACTGTGAAGACTGGGTGGGAGGACCCTACCATATTTACAGCAGAGGGGAAGAAGCTCAAGCCTAAAGAGCCAAGACAAGGAGTGGCTCGAGAGGTAGTTCGAGAAGTAGTTCAGCGGATGCGCCGAGTCCGATCAAGATGCGATGAAGGAGCGAGCGGGTGTGTCTGTGATGGAAAGCTTGACATCTAAGCATCTTTGTTTTAGCTTAGTATGCAATCAAGCAGGGGGAGAAGTAGTGACGTTCTGGTCCAAGGAGTGCATATCTCATGGGGGAGAAGAGCATAGTGATGGATGTCCAGATGTAGATGGTGCTTATCTCGTGGGGGAGAAAAACATATCTATGTATGAAGATGAAGATAATGCAAGTCTCGTGGGGGAGAATGGCATACCGAGTGTGGAAGTTTCCAGGTGGGGAAACATGGTTGTTGAACCAGAAGGATATTGTGCTTGATCGGCACACAAAGCTAAAAGGGGGAGATTGAAGATGCAAGTGGAGCTTGTAGATGTCAATAGTCTTCCATGACTAACTAGGCGACGAAGTCACTGATGCTGGATGCATTAGTCATTATTACATAAGGCATGCGGAGTGGTGGGTTACCATGTGGATGCAAGATATGCTGAGATGGAAAAGGATAAACTGAGGGTTTATGTCTTGACGTAGTCGTTGAAGTTGGTGCTGAGACAGTATGTGTCAGAGAGTGAACCAGGAGGCATGCGAAGTGGTAGAGACCATGTGGACGCAAGTGCTGAGCTGGCGTGGGATAAACTTGAGGAGCAAGTTTATACCGTGGAGAAAAGGCAAGAGATAAACTTGGGGAGCAAGTTTATGCGTTAAGGAATAAGTGCATTTCAAGAAAAAGAAAGTGTACTTATTGATATGGAAGTTGTCCATATTCATGTTCCTTTGAGACTAGGGTTTCAGGAACGTGAGATCACTATAAAAGAGCTATGGAGTCGTCTGTATTCCATAAGACACTGGCTATTATTATAGAGGAATGGTGAAAATCCCTTAGGGGTGTTCTTGGGTCGTGCTGAAGCAGTTGCTGAAGTACTGACGACAGAGAGACAAGTTTGGGTAGATTAGGAATCTTTCGGTAGCAGCTGTTAGGGTGTTAACAGGCTGTGTAAAGCTGATAAGCAAGTCTTGTAAGAGATTGTTTAAGGAGATTTCTAATAAAGCAATAGTTGGTTGTTTGTATCTATTTTGTCTCTTGATTTATCTTCTACATTACCTTACTGTTGTGTCATCTTGCACTAACAAAAGGAAAAGGGCTTCTTCTTCCTTTAGATATTTGAACGGAAGAAACATCAAACTATATTACTAATAGTTCCTTTAGATATTTGAAGCAAATTTAGCGTAGAATACCAAACGTAGATTATTAATAGTTACAAACTAGGTCTCTCTTCTTCCTTTAGATATTTGAAAATTTGAATCATTCATATTCAGTGTAAGAACTAAGAAAAAACATCAAACTATTATTACTTCCACAACTGAGTATATCATTTGGAAGCCCACCCTTCTTGCATAATATAATAGATAACATAGATTATAGATATGAGCTTAATTAACACTCTTTCTTAGAAGTCACTAAACAACAAAGCCTTAAACTCTTCATAATTCAAACAACCATCACTACCTGTATCAGCAATTCGAATCTGCTCGGCACAGACTTCCTTGGTGTGTGGTTTTCCGATAATAGTCTTCATCACCAAATGCAACTCTCTGGTCGTTACCTTTCCGTCACCATCAACGTCACATACATCAAACGATATCTTCAGTATCTTCTCAAACCACGACACAAACTCATTGGCATTGATTTGGCCATTACCATTAATGTCAATTTCTTTAAATCGTCTTTCGATATCCTCTTGAGAAAATCCAGGAAAATATTTAAGAACGGCATCAGAAAACTCACCCAATGAAAGTGTACCATCATTGTTCTTGTCAAAACGCTTGAAGATCTTCTCTAGAGACATTTTTATTATAGTATAAATACGATTTTTTTATATTCTTGAGACTTGTGAGAAATATGAAACATTATGTTCTTGTATTTATAGGATTTTAAAATCCTACATAAAATCTAATAAGTTGATAGCCCAATTAATGATTAACCAAACAAAAATGTATTAAATAAGTGATCTGAATATAAAGGATTTATTTACATTTGCACAACAAAATGAATATAATAGATAACATAGATTATAGATATGAGCTTAAGTAACACTCTTTCTTAGAAGTCACTAAACAACAAAGCCTTAAACTCTTCATAATTCAAACAACCATCACTATCTGTATCAGCAATTCGAATCTGCTCGGCACAGACTTCCTTGGTGTGTGGTTTTCCGATAATAGTCTTCATCACCAAATGCAACTCTCTGGCGTTACCTTTCCATCACCATCAACGTCACATACATCAAACGATATCTTCAGTATCTTCTCAAACCACAAAACAAACTCATTGGCATTGATTTGGCCATTACCATTAATGTCAATTTCTTTAAATCGTCTTTCGATATCCTCTTGAAAAAATCCAGGAAAATATTTAAGAACGGCATCAAAAAACTCAACCAATGAAAGTGTACCATCATTGTTCTTGTCAAAACGCTTGAAGATCTTCTCTAGAGACATTTTTATTATAGTATAAATCACGATTTTTTATATTCTTGAGACTTGTGAGAAATATGAAACATTATGTTCTTGTATTTATAGGATTTTAAAATCCTACATAAAATCTAATAAGTTGATAGCCCAATTAATGATTAACCAAACAGAAATGTATTAAATAAGTGATCTGAATATAAAGGATTTATTTATATTTGCACAACAAAATGAATATAAAGGGTTTACATTTGATGTTATCTTGTGATTTGTATATGTTTAAATGCATAGTTAATGTATTGAGCATTGGATGACATAATTAACATATACTAATATTTCCCGGACAAGAAAAGAAGAAAATATTTTACTATTTTAAGGAACTTGTTATCGAATATTGGATGGGATTCACTTTAACACATGTCAAGCATATAAAATATCAAATCTTAAAAAAATTTGGAACATTGATAAATAGTTTCAGGAGAAAGATAAAAATTCAAAAATATAGATTGTCAATTTAAATAATATAGAATAAAATTTATGAACAATAAATAATTCCTTCCAAAATTACTAGAATTTATTTAATTTTCCTGCATTTTATTCTATGATTTATTTATGAAAAATAAGGAAACATGTGATGAAAAATCTCTTTCCAGATTTTCTACATATATATAGAATTCATATATATTAATTATTATTTTGATGAAAAACTCATAATTATTTGGGTATATATGTATCCAACTTGAAAACATATACAGGGTTTTACTATTTTGGATCAGCACGGCCCTTTAGCTGTGAACCCTCTTTAAAATACTCATAGCCCATTATCAGCTTAATCTTTTTAAACCGGATCATGTCCGGTTTGATACGGTGGTTTTGCAAACCGAATCAAATAAAACTGTCGACAGGCATCCCCATTTTAACTGTGCAGTGACTGATGCTAATATAATTTACAAATATACCCTTCGTCTCCTTCCTCCTCTCCGTCTGTCCCATCGATCTCAAGCCGCCACGAATCTCCGGCTCCGAGAACTCCACCGCCGATTAAGCAGAAATGGAAGATGCAGCCTCTCCTAATTCAGGTTCCGATTTGAACCTCGGAGGGAACCGCGGTAGATCCATCGAAGAATGCCAGGGCATGATTCAACGAAGCTTTCGAAGTATATAAGCCTTTCGTTTTCGTTTCAGCTTCTCAAAATCTTAGATCCATTGGTTGTTTGATTAGATCAATCTTAGGGTTTAGGGTTTTAGAATCACTCTAGAGTCTAAGGTTCTATGAACATCTTCATTTGATGATGAAATAGATCCGATCGTGAAGTTTCTGATGGAGCAGATGGAGAAGTCTGGGTGCAGAGTTGGTGATAACTTCGTCAAGGCGGTTGTGTGCACTGGTCCTGTAGCTGGCGGCTACACTAAAGGCAGAGGGGTAGTAAAGACTTTCTTTGTTTTTTTTTTAATGTTTTTTTATTCTCAGTTTCTTTTGTTTATCTATGTTTGTTTGAAGATCACTGTGTGCAGTAACTATCTGACTATTCAAGATGAAGTGAACCAAGTGGTTATACATGAGTTGATCCATGCTTATGACGAGTGCCGCGCCAAGAATCTGGATTGGACTAATTGTGCTCACCATGCTTGCAGCGAGGTTGTTACGCTGTTACCTAAAAGCTTTTAAACGTGTACTTTTGTTTGAGATTGTTAATGTGTGTTTTAAAACAGATACGTGCAGGTCATCTAAGTGGAGATTGCCATTTCAAGAGAGAACTTTTGAGGGGTTTCATTAAATTAAGAGGGCATGAACAAGTAAGTGACGAATTGCATTAGTTAGTTAGTTCATTACAAACGCTTGTGGATGGTTCTTGTTGATATGAACCTGGTTGTTGTTTTTTTTTTCCCAAAGGAATGTATAAAAAGAAGAGTGCTGAAATCGCTTCGTGGCAACCCGTATTGCTCTGAAGTAGCAGCGAAAGATGCTATGGAAGCAGTGTGGGATACTTGTTACAATGATACTAAGCCTTTTGACAGAGCTCCTTGAAGGTTATACCTCTCTTTATACTCCCTAGAGACTTTTGCTTCTATGACTTCATCTTTGAAGATGGAGATAAAGCCAAAAAACTGTTGGATCAGCCATTGATTTTTGTTTTTTTTTTCCCTTATTTATTTCTCACTATGGATGAATAGTTTGCTATGATACTAACATTACGAAATAAAGCTTAAAAATGACAGAAGATTTGTCTAAATTGTTATGCTTTTAACAAAATAAAACTGTTTTGTAATGACTGTTAATTGAGGACCGAGTCACATTCTAATTTTAGTAACTTCAGTTTCCTCCCTAGACTTGCCTAATTTAAAGCATAGCCTCAGCTTCTTCACATTCAAATCTCTTTATATAACTTTTATGTTCTCATCTAATTCCTTTGATACCAAAAGAAGAAAACTGATTAACAATGGCTGACGCAACCGAGAAAGCAGAGCACGACCGTGTTTTCAAGAAGTTTGATGCCAACGGAGATGGAAAAATCTCTGCCACCGAGCTTGGAGATGCCCTCAAGAACCTTGGCTCGGCCACACACGATGACATTAAGCGTATGATGGCCGAGATTGATACCGATGGTGATGGATACATATCGTACCAAGAGTTTTCTGATTTCGCAAGTGCTAATCGTGGTCTCATGAAAGATGTTGCCAAGATTTTCTAAGTGGAGTTTCAAAATCTATAATTCCCTTGAAAATGATTTGAGAATTAATCATGTTTAATTTGTTTTTGTAATGACATATCATTTGATTAAGTATGTATTTTTGGTTATAAAAGTATAAAATGTAGTTAACTCAGTGATATATTAATATTATTTTCTTTGTTTTCAAAATATAAATGTTGCTTTTAATATTTCAAAAAGATAAATTTAAGTTTTCTATATTTTCATTATTTAATGATGATAACTTGTAAACTTTAGAAATGTAGTTGAATGTATATAATTATTATTGATTTTGAAAATAGCTAATCAAAGAAAATGATGTGTTCAATTATTTATAATCAAATTTTAAGTTGTCTTTTAATGTGAAAATCTGATATTGGAAACACAAAATATATATTATCAATTGTGCTAAATGAATGCTGTGTGTTGATATTTTTCTTGTTTAAAAATGCTATAAAACCAGTCAAACATAAATGAGGCTCCCCTACTTTATGTACTTTTCAACCCTTAGCCCAAATATGTCTATGCATAAGATAAAGACAATGTAACAAAGAATGGTTGCCAACTGATCTTTAACATTGAGGACCAACAAACATATAAACTTTATTCAAAACATATATTAGAATAAAATCTCTCAGCTAGCTTTGGCCCATAAACATCATTGCTCAAAATATCTCTTTTTACAAATTAAAACTAAAAGATACACACAAAAAACTTAAAGAAAAATAGTAGCCATCCCTTAAAAGTCTTTCTCTATAATTTGAATTTAATGTTTCTTATATTAAAACAAATTTAATTCCCAGAAATTAAAAATATTTGACTATAATTTTTTTTTTTTTTTTTTTTTTTTTTTTTTTTGCAATTGGTGTAGTATATATATGTACACGTACTATGTAACCGTTGGCCAATGCACTTACTCATATACCTCTCTCTCTCTCTCTCAAACAGATCTTTCCGCCTCTCTCTCTCTGAAATGGACCTCGCCGGAGCAACCTCCACCGTTGATTCTTATTCTTCCTCTTCCTCCGTATCATCAACCGCTACGAGCCACGATTGCGACTCGCCACGTGGCGGAGATGTAGACCACGAATTGCTCCGCACCACGTCCGTTTCCGTTTCCGTTTCCTTTCTTCGTCGTCTTCCGCCTCAATCCAGCGAGTTCTCAGCTTAATCCGATCGGAGGATCCCGACTCGAGGCTGTTCGCGGCCAAAGAGATCCGTCGGCTGACCAAGACGTCGCACAGATGCCGCCGACACTTTTCCCAGGCCGTCGAGCCGCTCGTTTCCATGCTCCGATTCGAATCGCCCGAGTCGCACCACGAGGCGGCTCTCCTCGCTCTCCTCAACCTCGCCGTCAAAGACGAGAAGTACGTTACGTTCTTCTTCTTTCCTTTATTCTGTTTTCGTTACGCTGATCTGATTAGTGACTTACGTAGACGATTGATAGAGGTTATATCCAATAGCTCCATGATTGGATAATCTCTCGATCTTAGCGAACTATGCTTTGTTTTCTTTAAGCAGTTTCTATCATCAGGTTGGGTGGATCCAACAACTTTACTGCATCTTATCCAAATGCTTGGAGTGTACTCTATCCTTCCTCCTTTAAGCTCCCTTTGTGTGTGTGTTCCTCTTTTTTTTTTTTTGTTACTGGGAATTGAGAATTATCTAGGGTTCATCCATTTTTTTTGGGAACAGGATATTTCGTAGATACTCTTTTCTTTATTCCTTCCTCTCACTTTTTAAATTGTTCTTTGGTTTTATGCGGTTTCTGGAGAATTCTGACTATTACAACCGGTTGTGAAAAACATGATGAAGGCTCTATACTTTCAGTTCACAGCTGGTGTTTTACCAATGTACGCGGTTACATTCATCGGATACTGGGCTTACGGATCCTCAACCTCCACCTATTTGTTAAACAGTGTTAACGGCCCACTATGGGTCAAAGCCCTTGCTAACGTTTCAGCTATACTTCAGTCTGTTATCTCTTTGCATGTAAGTTTCTTGGCCCCAAGTCTTTAACTGTCTCAAACTTTTTGTAACGTTCCGACCACCCACGGATAATAAGACTCCCATGCCCGCTCACTCGACCCGTTGGTCCTATTACACCTTTGCTCAGTTCTTCTTCTTTATTTGTAGATATTTGCGAGTCCAACATATGAGTACATGGACACAAGGTTCGGGATCAAAGGACATCCACTGGCTTTAAGGAACTTGCTGTTCAGGATCATGGCGAGAGGCGGGTACATCGCGGTGAGCACGCTTATCTCGGCGCTCTTGCCGTTCCTTGGGGACTTCATGAGCCTCACTGGTGCAGTGAGCACATTCCCTCTTACATTCATTCTAGCTAACCACATGTACTATAAGGCTAAGAAAACTAAGCTTAGTCCTATGCAAAAGGTATGGCATTGGCTTAATGTTGTCTTCTTCAGTTTGATGTCTGTTGCTGCCGCCATTGCAGCTCTCAGGCTCATCGCCCTTGACTCTAAAAACTTCCACGTTTTTGCAGATATGTAATTCATTTTAGTATAATTGTAATGGTTCATTATTCTCCCACCAAAGCTTGTATTCTCTTTTTGTATTT
>CM028699.1:65169112-65188272 GCA_016771965.1 Brassica carinata
AGAAAAGAAAAAGGAAAAGTCAAGAAAGTTACTAACAGATTTATCTAAACCATTTCAGTAAAGTAAATTGAGAAACGGATAGTAACCTTTATGTCCATTTGAAACGCAGTAACACCATCTTCGTTCCCAGCAACCTATAGTCAAACGAATCAAAACGTTAGCATTCAATTCATTGCAAGGACCTTGAAGAGAGTCCTTTTATTTCCTGACCTTAAAGTCCATATCACCGATGCATCTTCAGCTCCAGTGATGTCAGAAAGGATAAGGGGAGACCCACACCGCCAAATTCTTCTGTATCCCAAACCATTCCCATTGCTATGCCAGCAACAGAGCATTTTACTGGAACACCAGCATCTTGCAAAGCCAAGCAACCGCCACAAACAGATGCCATGCTGTTATAAATTCAGATCAATATAAGAAGCAAGCACGAATCAATCGCTCAGACAAACTACAGCCAGAGAAAGAAAAGAAAGAAAAGCTGACCTTGAAGAACCATTGCTTTCAAGTATTGTACTCTCAACACGTATTGTGTAAGGAAAGTCATCATCACTTGGTAATATAGTCTCCAATGCTCGCTCTGCTAGTGTCCCATGACCTATTTCCCTTCTACTGGTGCTCCAATTCGTCCAACTTCACCAACAGACGATGGGGAAAGTGTACTGAGACATCAAAAGGGAGGAGCTTAATAAATCTCTTTAAGCTCAGCAAGAAAATGTAAGAAGAGACTAAGCATTGAAAATTCCCAAAATTTATCTGTAAGATGCTATAGATTGTGACAAAAAAGTAATCTGTTAATAATAATAGCAAGAGTGAAAAGAAGATCTAAATATTGAAGAGACCTGAAGATAAAACCTCTTGTATTCATCAGAACCCTCAAGGTTGTCAATTCTTTGCGCCATTTGTTTATCACCAAGAGTAACAACTGCCAGTGCCTGAAAGAACCATACAACAAATGTTCCTTACCAACTTCCTTGACATGCATTATAGGCAATAAGACAGAATCAAAATATGAAATAGCCACACAGGAAGTCCCCTGAAGACATCATTCCTCTTTTACCTGTGTTTCACCACGTGTGAAAAGAGAGCTGCCATGTGCCCTTGGAAGCAGGCCACATCTAGAGTCAATTGGTCAATCCCATCCGAGTTCGACCATCACTTCTTTTACCTCCCTGTGGATCGTCAACAAAACAAATTTTCGAAAAAGTGATTCATTACTGCAGTGTACAGTAGTAGTAAGAAAAAACTCCTATCAACATATACGTAACTGGCACAGATACCCGGAAACAGATGTTATACCTCAACAATTCGCCTGCGCAGGAGCTTTGACGATACTTCTTTAAAGACCAGCTTCACATCTACTTCCGAAAATAGCTACACAAGGCCAATCACTAGTTTGTTAGCATACAACAAAAAAATGAATAAGATAAAAGCTCAGTTTCAAGCTACCATGAAGAAAAAGGTTCAGAGACTCACCAAAGGAATGGGTTTCCGAGGGATGGGCCTTATGTGAACATCACCTTGGTCAACCTCACCTTCAGGAACAACTTCCTCATCCTCGCTTTCATCCTCCAGTAACTCCGGTTGTGCTTCTGTGGTTCCAAATGCAACCTCATCAACAACATATCCCTTCTCGGTCATTATTGTCAAGACCTTTTCTTCCAGGGACGATATTGCTTTCCTTCTCGGTATTTTGCCCTTAATCTGTAGCGCTTTGCTCAATTCCTCACCAGCAAGTTCCTGTGTACAGAAGAAAACAATTGTTTTGAGCACTGCAAACCACATTCTTGCAAAAAAGAAACAACATACTTTCACATGCTTGTATAGGTCAGGAGGTGGTAATCTTATAAGCCAACCATTTTGGCCTTTCCATGTTTCTTTGCCAAAGCTTCAATAGCAGTGCATGTAGCTTGTACTGCATCCTGGTATATAAATATAAAAGCCTCACATTAAGTACCTAATCCAGATTCTAGAAAACAGAAATAATCTCAATTAGAAAATGAAAATACCTGTCCTATTTTAACAGCTTGGAGCAGCATTTCCTCAGGAAGAAAATTACTATATCCCTGCAATTCCCAGTTATTTGCAATGAGCAAGGGCTGAGTTAACAATGTGCAAATCTTGCAAACTGAAGTATAGATTGAACTTGACCTCAATAGTTAAAATTGCAGAATCTGTTCCAGCTAGAAACAAATCAAGCTGTGATTCTTCCATCTCCTTCACGGTTGGATTGACGATAAACTCGCCCCCAATAAGACCAACTCTAACTCCTGCAATTGCCTTTGCGTTTGGTACTTCTGAAAGAGCTCTGTGGTATATGTTCATTACAAAACCATGTCAACAAAAAGAAAAGCTTCACTCATATAAAAAAACGGAAACGAGATGACCCTACATACACAGCTATTCCAGCAGATGTAACAGCCAAAGCATCAGGTGCGTGTAACCCATCGTAGCTCAAAACCTGAAACCAGAAACAAATGAGTCAATTAAAGAAAAATCCAACAAATGTTCCTTACCAACTTCCTTGACATGCATTATAGGCAGTAAGACAAAGAATCAAAATATGAAATAGCCAAACAGGAATTCCCCTGAAGACAACATTCCTCTCTTACCTGTGTTTCACCACGTGAAAAGAGAGCTGCCATGTGCCCTTGGAAGCAGGCCACATCTAGAGTCAATTGGTCAATCCCATCCGAGTTCGACCATCACTTCTTTTACCTCCCTGTGGATCGTCAACAAAACAAATTTTCGAAAAAGTGATTCATTACTGCAGTGTACAGTAGTAGTAAGAAAAAACTCCTATCAACATATACGTAACTGGCACAGATACCCGGAAACAGATGTTATACCTCAACAATTCGCCTGCGAAGGAGCTTTGATGATACTTCTTTAAAGACCAGCTTCACATCTACTTCTGAAAATAGCTACACAAGGGCAATCACTAGTTTGTTAGCATACAACAAAAAAAAATGAATAAGATAAAAGCTCAGTTTCAAGCTACCATGAAGAAAAAGGTTCAGAGACTCACCAAAGGAATGGGTTTCCGAGGGATGGGCCTTATGTGAACATCACCTTGGTCAACCTCACCTTCAGGAACAACTTCCTCATCCTCGTCTTCATCCTCCAGTAACTCCGGTTGTGCTTCTGTGGTTCCAAATGCAACCTCATCAACAACATATCCCTTCTCGGTCATTATTGTCAAGACCTTTTCTTCCAGGGACGATATTGCTTTCCTTCTCGGTATTTTGCCCTTAATCTGTAGCGCTTTGCTCAATTCCTCACCAGCAAGTTCCTGTGTACAGAAAACAATTGTTTTGAGCACTGCAAACCACATTCTTGCAAAAAAAAAGAAACAACATACTTTCACATGCTTGTATAGGTCAGGAGGTGGTAATCTTATAGCGTCAACCATTTTGGCCTTTCCATGTTTCTTTGCCAAAGCTTCAATAGCAGTGCATGTAGCTTGTACTGCATCCTGGTATATAAATATAAAAGCCTCACATTAAGTACCTAATCCAGATTCTAGAAAACAGAAATAATCTCAATTAGAAAATGAAAATACCTGTCCTATTTTAACAGCTTGGAGCAGCATTTCCTCAGGAAGAAAATTACTATATCCCTGCAAATGAGCAAGGGCTGAGTCAACAATGAGCAAATCTTGCAAACTAAGTTATAGATTGAACTTGACCTCAATAGTTAAAATTGCAGAATCTGTTCCAGCTAGAAACAAATCAAGCTGTGATTCTTCCATCTCCTTCACGGTAGGATTGACGATAAATTCACCTCCAATAAGACCAACTCTAACTCCTGCAATTGCCTTTGCGTTCGGTACTTCTGAAAGAGCTCTGTGGTATATACGTTCATCGCAAAGCCATGTTAACAAAAAAAAGAAAAGCTTCACTCATATTAAAAAAAAAAACGGAAACGAGATGACCATACATACACAGCTATTCCAGCAGATGTAACAGCCAAAGCATCAGGTGCGTGTAACCCATCGTAGCTCAAAACCTGAAACCACAAACAAGCAAAGAGTCAATTAAAGACAATCCAATGAAATGAATACATTCATCTTCCTATCTGGTTAAGTAGTAACAAAGAAAGAAAGTCATTTTCATGAAAAAGAAAAATCACAAAAGAGAAACCATCACACAGAGACATAAAGAGCATACCCAGGATAGTATCTGAGTTTCGTTGTAGAAACCTTTGGGCATAGTGGGACGTAGAGGTCTATCAATCAACCTACAAATCAGAACCTGCATAAACACCAAAAGTAAAAACATGTTAACAAGGATAAAAAAAGAATTATGAACAAGAAGTCTAAAGGACCTAGATATCATAATAGAAATGAATAGAGTTTATTCTCTTAAGCTTAATTCTCTGAAGAGAGTTGATTGGAATGCATATCCCGAAGATATTGTTTCAGGAAAGAAATATGATAGTAAGTGTGGTTGTACTCTTTTTCCTTATCATGGTTTTTTTTTATCCCATTGGGTTTTTCCATGACAAGGTTTTAACGAGGCAACAAAGAACATACAAAAGATAGACAACCAAAGAGAATGTTACAATTTGAGAGATGAAAATCTATCATTGTTCTAAAGGTTCTATGACTACTCATTCGAGGGGGAGCTTACGTAGTTGTACTCTTTTACTTTTACTACGGTTTTCCCATTGGGTTTTCCATGACTAGGTTTTTAACGAGGCACCACGTAATACAAGATGGATGATCAAGGGGGAGTGTTATAAATTAAGCATTGAAATGATCATCCACTTCTTTACCAAACTCAAGCACTATGATCATCCACTCCTTTACCAACTCAAGCACTATGATCATCTACTCATCAAACACTATGATCACCCACTCATTTACCAAATTAAGCACTATCTTTGTTATTTTATGTATTGTTGTTCACTATAAATACCATCACTCATCTCACTCTTTTGTACACCATAAACAAGAACAAGAGTTTATAATCAAAGAACCATTACATCTTCTTCTTCTTCCTTATAATAAACTCTCTCCCTTATACTAGTGTTATTTGCTTCCTACGGGTATTAAATTCTACTCTTATTTAAATTTCTCGATACTATAAATTATAAGTTATTTCATAACAGAATCGCATTATTCTAGCTTTCCTTGTTTGTTTTGAACATTTTCATTACTTTTTTTTTGAATTTTTTTCTAGTTTTCCAATGGAGAAAGAAACTACTAAAATTTTGGATTGTTTTTGTTGAGATGGATCATAAATACATATATATATTTAGATGGATCATACTTATGTAGACTTTCTTACGCGATTGACAATTTTTTTTGGTTGCATGAGCTAACTATTGAAATTAAATATAAAAACCCTAATAAAACACAAACTACAGGTTCAATACGAATATATAAACAACTAAGAATATCTCCAACAGCTTTTCATATTATCAAATTGAGGTTTTTTGTCCTCTAACGGATTTCAAATCCTCAAATTTTGAAAGTCTGACTAATAAGATCTTAAAACTGACAAAACTTCAACACTATATATTTTTCTTCTTAATTCTTATAATTATGTAGCTTACATATAATTCTAGTGATATTAATTTTTGTATCACTTTAATTACTCTTTATAATTATATTTTGATTAAATATTTAATATATGTTTACATAAATGTTATCTTTGATAAATAAAGTACATAAATATGTTAAAATTTAAATCAAAATTTTTAATATAAAATAGAAATATTATGTGTACGTAAATTAACTTTTTCGTAACTCTTTTCTCTAATTGATGCACATTATTTTAAGAAAATTTTCTTATTAGATGAAATCAAAATATGTATATATAAGTTATAAATATTATGTTATATATTTTAATATGCATTTATTATATATTTATAAAAGTTAGTGCTTATAATTAATTATTATGAAAGTTGAAGTTTAATATGTAATATACAAAAAAAATTAAAGACATATTTAAAGTTCTTTTTTGGAGCAACTCACTTTCATATCTTATTTTGAGGATCACTCAAAATGAGATTCTTTTTTGGAGAGGTTCTAAATCCTTGATTAAAAAACATAATAAGTTAAGTTTCACTGCTGCCAGAAACAAAAACAAACAAAAAGTCTTGCCAAGGGCCCAAGGCCATAATACAAAAAGGTTTATTTATTAAGATAAATAGGACTTCAAATTCGACACTCCCCTTTTACGGGCTCAGTGCATTAGAGACAGATAAATCGCTGTAAAGTATCTCTTAACATTCCCTTTAATAGACACTTACACGCGTACATAAGTAGAAAAAATTGGCATAACTAACTAGAGTTTATTTATAATCTTCTCACAATGATAGTAATAATTGAAAAATTGGATTGTGATGTTTTGTGCTCGTGTGTGACACTAGGAAAGATGTTGTCTTTGTTTAGTTAACATGTCCTTTTCACAACAACATTGCCATTTGTCTTAACAAAGGCCAAACATAGTGCCGGCGAATGATGATTAATTTAACTTTAGTACGTAATTTAAATTTAGAATTAACTTAACATATATGCATGAATCTGCCTAGCTATTAACTGATCATTACTTATTTTTATTAGTTTAGATAAATGAAATTAAAAGTTTAGAGCTTTACTACCTCTCTGTTTCCGAAAGGGATTTTGACAGAAATGTAGTTAGGAAACGACAGAGCTCCAGAGGGCCCACCGCCGTCCTCGGAGACAACATCTGGTCTAACTAGAGCTCTCACGCTGAATCTACTCGCGGAGAGGAGAGAGAGCGAGCAGAGTTTTCCTCCGCCGGAGTGGAAATTCCGGGAACGGCAAGGCTTGCTCCGGCGAATAGGGAAGAAGTGTGGAGTACCGTGAAGCGCGTTGCTTGGACTCGTCAGCATCTTCTTCACACGGAACGATATAGAGAGAGAGAGAGAGAGAGAGAGAGAGAGACTTTATCCGTTCTTTGCCAGACGCGGGAGCTGTCTCTGTGACTGTTGTTTTCAGTCGTGGCGACTAGCGAGTCTTGTGTCCGGATTTTAAACCAAACCGGTCTCTGTACCAAAATTTTAACATTAATGTTGACCGGATTTATACCGGTCCGGTCTAAATGCCCCACTAAATTTTCCTTAGTAAGGTTGTGCTGGAACAGACAAGTTAATTCCGGTCACATATTGTGCAATCTCTTAGCTGAAAACGGATCACTAGGCGTGAGCATTCGGTTTCCGAATCGGTTTCGGTTCAGGTATTTTGTTTTTCGGTTTTTCGGTTTTAGAAATTTAAGAAGAATTTTAATACTATCCACATTCAATCTTTAACTGGAGTTCTTTGACATATGAACATGTTCAATCTAACTTTCCTATCAATAGAATCTATAGTCATGAAGAAAGAAAAATAAAAGTACTAATCCTTGTTTTTCTTTACATGTTTGTAACGAATCTCATGGAGACTCATCACTCTCTTGTCTCTCCCTCTCCCTGTTATCTCGGTGAGCCCTTAACATCTGAAGACGCTGAATACGCTGTGGAATCGTACCATCAAACCGCATGCTATGAGGATCTTCAGAGTAAGCTACATAGTAAGCCGAGACACACGCTTGTAGCCACGCCAAACCTACCCTTCCCTGAAACAAAAACACACAACATAAAGCTACTTTGTTTAATAAGTCATTTTTAATTCTTTCTATTCATCTTACCACAAAATATCCAATAATGAAAGCATATAGCGTCACTTCAAGAGCATAGTCCTTGTGGATTAACAACATCCATATCCCTGCGGTCAACGAAGAGACTGCGCCAACAGAAACCGCACTGAGGAAGCACAAGGAGCTAGTGAGATCCGAATCAATCACTTCCTCTAACCCGTTTACACTTCTGAACTTCTTCCAAGTATCACTCGAAGCCTCCACGAAGCCTTTGTCATACGTTCCCACATGCACAAAGCCCCATCTGTTTCCACACGTAACCACCTTGTTGGCGAGGGTGGAGAAGCAGTCAGCACCTGAGTACATAACCTCGTCGCTGCTCCCTGACATTAGATTAACGCTTCTGATCGATCCTCTGATGAGTACTATGATCGGAACAAGCGTCGAGCCAATGCAGATGCTCCCAATCAAGTGCTTCACAGTGACGTGTAACGCACTCCACGCGTCCATATCTTCTCGTGTGCAAAACAAACAAAAGTCTTGCCAAGGGCCCAAGGCCATAATACAAAAAGGTTTATTTATTAAGATAAATAGGACTTCAAATTCGACACTCCCCTTTTACGGGCTCAGTGCATTAGAGACAGATAAATCGCTGTAAAGTATCTCTTAACATTCCCTTTAATAGACACTTACACGCGTACATAAGTAGAAAAAATTGGCATAACTAACTAGAGTTTATTTATAATCTTCTCACAATGATAGTAATAATTGAAAAATTGGATTGTGATGTTTTGTGCTCGTGTGTGACACTAGGAAAGATGTTGTCTTTGTTTAGTTAACATGTCCTTTTCACAACAACATTGCCATTTGTCTTAACAAAGGCCAAACATAGTGCCGGCGAATGATGATTAATTTAACTTTAGTACGTAATTTAAATTTAGAATTAACTTAACATATATGCATGAATCTGCCTAGCTATTAACTGATCATTACTTATTTTTATTAGTTTAGATAAATGAAATTAAAAGTTTAGAGCTTTAGTCTTTTGGCTCTTTTGTGATGGTGAAGCGTTCATGTGCGGGACACATCAGAGTCACTTGAACAGCTGAAGGAATATTTTTTTTTAAATCTACTGAAATTTGATTTTAAAATCACTTGCGCCGTATCTTTGGTATGTTTTTTAAAGTGTCAGCACCAAACCCATATGCCGTTCTTGTTAATGGAATGGGAAAGTTAAGTCGACGTTGTTTCAACTCCAAGAGACCCCTATGTTAATTGTATATATCTTATTGCTGGATTAGGCCATGCGAACGAAATTTCTTGTTAAACTATATATTATAGAAGACCAAAAATGTGACTACATCCTTACTATTACAAAGTTGCTTGAACGGTCAGATTACATATGACATAGAGTGTTTCTGTTGGACCTAGAGAATACATAAGTCTGAGCAGGTTATAACCCAAAAAAAAAAACAATGTATATAGATATATAATGTCGTATGATATTATTAATTACGTCTTCATCTGAATCTATCATCTCTTACACTACTGAAGAAGCATTATATATATCTTGTAACTTGTATGTATATACTCCGTACATGACTCATAGAGCAGGACCACATATCTAAGGTTTATGGATGAACAAATTTTAGAACCCTCACAATATGAATACAAAATTTAGAAGCCACGTTTCAAAAAAAAAAAAATTAGAAGCCATACAAATTTGAGAATTTCAGGACCACGGAGAAATATGCTAAACTAGGTTTTTAACAAACAATTTTTTCAATGAATTAGGGCTCTTTTTTTAAAAAAAAAGTGCAGATCCAAGTTCTTTTTTGTGAGGCCTCGTCCATTTCTTTACTCTAGCTAAATTTTGGGCTATATTTATATTCTGAACTAATTAGTGCTTTTAAAATATATATAGATATAGTTTATTATATATAAAGTTACTCTAACGATCAGATTACATATGACCTAAGGTATCTTCTTCTACCCATTATCAAAACAATATATATAGCTTCTATTGTTTAATTTTCCAAATTTTCAGTGCACATTGTGTAGTGTTATATGGTATATCTAATTAATAGCACCATATGTGTAATCAGTTTATCTATTCCTTTGGTGTTCATCAGTTTCCCGTTTTCTTCAAAAATATAAAATAATAGAGATACATGTTGGTAATCTTAAAAGAAATGTGTACACTATACACAAAATGCATCTATATTTATGGATACGTATCCTGAAATAACCCAATTAAATGTGTTTGGCGTCGAGCAATGTGTTAGTTGATACATTGCATAGTTGATTTTTAATAACATACTAGCTACTGAAGACATACAAATATGGATTATGGTGATGTGTTAGGCCAATTGACATATATTACGAAATTCACTGAGTCGCGAACATATTTTCATATGAGAAGATTCACAGATTGAGGAGAGTGGATGTGCGAGTCCTACATATACGGTTGCGGCCAGGACATGACTATCTTTTATAGCATCCAAAAAAATATAACTTTAATTTGTACTCTTGATTGCATGTTTAACATACGTAGTACAGCGCAATGTCCAAAATTTGGTAGAGGGTAAAAATAAAAATAGAAACAATAATATTGGTAGATGATATCTTGCATATTTGCATTGTTTTAACCATTTATTTTGTACACATTGATCATATAGATTAGGAAGTAAGCATCTTTAGGATCCATATTGCATTCATAAGTCTTTATCAGGTATCAGAGTGTCCTATGGAGCGATTGGAGGTGTTTAGAAGCATTTTGGTACAAGAAGGGATGGAAAATGAAGTTGGTTCGGTTTTGGGCGAGCACGACGCGGGTTGGAGCACCCCGAGTTCACCTACCCGCGTAGCCGAGCCAAGAAGAGTCTCCACGCGGGATGAGTGGCGCGGGATCGTGAACCCGCGCGCACGAATAGGAAGAAGCGAGACGACGCCTCGACGCGGGGTGGAGCGACGCGGGTTCCCTTACCCGCGTTGTCGAAGAGAGCCAGTCGATGGAGTCACGCGGGTTGGAGCACGCGGAGTTGCCTACCCGCGCGCATGACGAGAGAGCAGCCTCGACGGTCTGACGCGGGAAGAAGGGCGCGGGATGAGCTACCCGCGCGCATGAAGTGAAGGTCTCGACGCTCCAACGCGGGTAGGGTCGCGCGGGTTGTGACCGATGCCTCCTGCCCGAGTCAAATCTTTTCTTTAGTCGGATTTTAGTGTTTTTAAATGGTTTTTTAGACTTTTTAATGGAAACCATTAGGTTTTCCAGGGATGTATAAATACTTTGTAGATCCCAAAGTTGAGACTTATCTTTTTTTCTCTCTAAGAACACATAAACCTCTTTAAAGAAAATTTGGACCTTGAATCATTTTCCATCTATATTCTTTGTGTTTGTGTGATTATCTTGCTCTCTAATCATGTTTAACCTTGAATCATCCATGGTTTTGAGGTTATTCATGTCTATTAGTGAGTAGACTAATCTTGGATTCATGAGCAAGGGTGATTAAAGGTGATTAGAGTAGATCTAGGGTGTTTAGTGTTAGATTTATTTGTTTTCATGCTTGTTGAGGGTTCTCAATGTTATTTTAGTCTTGATCATACTAAAATAGATCTCTATGCATTTCCTGCCCACAATGTGTATGATGAAATGCCTGAACCAACTCTTCAATGCTTTTAGATTGCTTTACCTAAGAGATTAGTTGCTAAAGGAGTTAAGATTGCTATTAGACTTGTTCTCCATGTTTGCTTTAGTAACATTCAACCTAAGAGATTAGATGCTTGAGTTCCTTTACCAAAAGAACATTCATCTAGAGATAGAGCTTGTTTAGCTTAGTGTCTAGGCATAAGGAAAGTGTTTGATTGATAGCTTGCCACCCTTAGATTGGATCTACATCACTCAAGATCAAATGCCTAGCCCCATGAGTCCTCTTGCTTCATATTGAGAAAGAAAGATCATTACTTTATTGCATTAGCTTATTAATTCTTAGTTCATACCATTTTTAAAACCGGATTGCACTTAGTTTAAGCACGAACTTGCATTCCCTTTGCTTTAGAATCACCTAGGATTGGTTCGACAATCTTTTATACTACAACATTTGATTAAGAACCTTGAAAATTCCTAACATCAGTAGATGAACAACGGTCTCTCCGGAGATACCCAATAAAATTGGAACAATACCGAAACGACAAAACATATAAGCAGGTTAAATATTCTGGTAACTAAACCTATTAACGTATAATATTAAATTTCCAGTAGTAATAATTTCATGTTTCCAAAAGATTAAGCATCTGTAAACATTTTTCCCTTTAGAAACAGAGGTTTTTTTGTGCGTGGACATTAACCAGAAAAGTAAAATTCATGTGGGCGGGTGAAACACAAATTATTAGTATTCACACGATTATAAGCAAACAAAAGAGACTCATACTTGTGCCCTAAAAGCATAACCACATGTTGGTCGGTGTCCCCCTGTATCCGAAATATATTCATATAATAAGTTTATAGAAAACTTCTTCATAAGAGAATAACTAAAATAATGTTTTCAGTATCATCTTGATAGAAAATGCCAAATAGCATTTATATAACAAACAGAAACCTATAATTTTATCGATCTTTACTGTGGGCATATATGATGTCTCATGTCCCCTATGGACTATGGCGCTTGATATGATTTAGATAGTATCATTATGTTTCTCTTTTTTTTTGGTGAACGCAAGTATGGTTGCAGGTGTACATAGAAATATCCTCATCAGACGGATAGAAGAGAAAATTTTGTGCGGTGATCCATTGAGAAATATGAACACAGAAAATATATTTACACTAGTTGAGTTTTGGGCTAGTGGCGTTTTTAAAACCGATTGCACTTAGTTTAAGCACGAACTTGCATTCCCTTTGCTTTAGAATCACCTAGGATTGGTTCGACAATCTTTTATACTACAACATTTGATTAAGAACCTTGAAAATTCCTAACATCAGTAGATGAACAACGGTCTCTCCGGAGATACCCAATAAAATTGGAACAATACCGAAACGACAAAACATATAAGCAGGTTAAATATTCTGGTAACTAAACCTATTAACGTATAATATTAAATTTCCAGTAGTAATAATTTCATGTTTCCAAAAGATTAAGCATCTGTAAACATTTTTCCCTTTAGAAACAGAGGTTTTTTTGTGCGTGGACATTAACCAGAAAAGTAAAATTCATGTGGGCGGGTGAAACACAAATTATTAGTATTCACACGATTATAAGCAAACAAAAGAGACTCATACTTGTGCCCTAAAAGCATAACCACATGTTGGTCGGTGTCCCCCTGTATCCGAAATATATTCATATAATAAGTTTATAGAAAACTTCTTCATAAGAGAATAACTAAAATAATGTTTTCAGTATCATCTTGATAGAAAATGCCAAATAGCATTTATATAACAAACAGAAACCTATAATTTTATCGATCTTTACTGTGGGCATATATGATGTCTCATGTCCCCTATGGACTATGGCGCTTGATATGATTTAGATAGTATCATTATGTTTCTCTTTTTTTTTGGTGAACGCAAGTATGGTTGCAGGTGTACATAGAAATATCCTCATCAGACGGATAGAAGAGAAAATTTTGTGCGGTGATCCATTGAGAAATATGAACACAGAAAATATATTTACACTAGTTGAGTTTTGGGCTAGTGGCGTTTTTAAAAACCTTCCATAAGTTGCAATCTCTAAAACCATTAGTTTGATTACATTGAGAAAAATACTCTTTTCTATAAAAATGACTCAACTGAAAATAGATCGATGACCTACCATTTTATAGGTGAAGAATTATGCATACAAAAGATCTACGTATACATATCCAAAACTCATAATATTGATTACTTCAACCCTTTTTTTATCCTACTTTAGCCACGTATCCCATCGGAAACTCGTAATCATTTTTTTGTCAAAAGTTTTTCTTAATTAATTTAATTTTAATGCCGTCGAAAAATATTTTCCTTAATTTCTTAGAGCTGCTCATATTATTCAGGTTATTTTCCTAAAAAGTTATACATTTCCTTTTCAAGTAAAAAATTATACAACGTTTTTCTTTATTTTTTGTATTAATTCAAGGGATGCGGATTCTGCATCTGAAAGTTTTTATCTGACTGATCAGATTGATTTGATCCAACTGGGCATTGCATGTCTTCTACAAGCTCCCCAGTTCTCTGCCCTTTTTCCGAAAAACACTTTTATGCCTTTTTCTATGTTCCTGACAAGCTTTTATGCATTTAGAGCTATTGTATACACATTCCTATATACGGCCACACATGCTTTTCATTTTAATAGAATTCCTCATTGTTCTCATAATTAATTTAATTCGTAGAACTAATACTAATTTTGTTAATTAAGTTAAATATAATAATATAACGTAACTAATTAAAAGTAAAAGTATATACACACATATTGGCTTGCTCTGGTACGGGTAGCCAAACCCCATATTCGTATCTATGTTTTTTTTTTTTTTGGCTCAACATCAACTTTCATTATCCAAATTGTGAACACGGATTACAACCACATAAGTTTTCAACCCGATGTACAAACGACGCAATCTAGTATCGCCTAGAATCACTGAGTTGGATCCTAAACTACCTGATCAAATCATCGCTGTAACTTTCACCACAACGAACCGAATTCATCTCACAACTCGAGATAAACCGGCTCTTAAACCCTAAGATTAGACCACAAAGACGGACATAGTAATAGCACAAGAAACCCATGATGCTAACCGGCTATCTTTTAGAATCCAACTATTGAGCCCTAATGATTTGCATTCAGTCCGTGTCCCAACAGTGTCAACACCACAGGTGCATCCCGTTCGAATCTCATACCTTCCGGCTATCACTATCCCGCTTCTAAGCCTGTCACCGAACAAGGAAGTCCGGACTGAAAGCGGACCTTGGTGACTGCAACCGGAACGCGCCCTACCAAATCGTAGCTAGCAGAGGTGCAGAGTCAGACCACCGGCTCGACCTCGAGACCGTCGCCGGCGTTGGGAAGTCGATCTCCGCCGCACTACACCCGCAAGAGCTCTTCTCCGGTTGACTACTCCGTTGTCGAAGCACCTTGCAGCACGTCGTCTCTCCGAGAACCGAAGAGCCAAGCCTATGTTCACCACCCGTTGAGCCACTCCTCCACCGTCTCACCGCCATAGGGGAGAGTAGATCCGGTCTTGAGGAGTCGTCTGGTCGCGTCACGCGCCGTCGCCGCGACGGTAGAACCGTAGATCTCGAAAAGGAGAAAACTGGATCTGACGGAACCGTCGGTCCTAAAAGCCGACTTCCACCTCTGACGGTCTTCCTTGGGCCTCGTCGTTTCTCCACCCGTTGAGCCACTCCTCCACCATCTATGTTTTTATTTTAACTCGTATCTATATTTGCATGTAGCTAATTAAACATGTAGCCAAACCTCGGGAGATATGAAAATTGGGATGGATTAAACAAGTAATGGGTCAAGCTGATATGCCCATCCCTTAAAAAAAAAAAAACCAAAAAAAAAGAAGCCGACTTTTTTTTTAACGTAATTATCTATGTTGTATAAAAACAAAACAGCTCTACAACTACAGGCAAAAACAGAGGGCATCTGAAAGAAGCAAGTTGTCTCCTACTGTGTCTTTCTACACTCTGTCTTTTGCATACGTATTCTCACACTCACCTATGTACGGGCTATTTTATTGCCGTTTTAAGTTACATATATTCTCCCTAACAAAAAAAGAAAGAGAATACTATTTTGATTCATACGACATCATTGTACACTGAATGTACAGCCCATTCCCACGCATCATTTGTACAGTGAACAAGATACTATTTAGCATATCTATATTTTTCATTTTCATATATATTTAATAACATGCAATCATATATATGTGTTAGTCTACTCTCATAAATCGTTACGGAGTGACATAGTTACTAGTCGGGAAGGTCAACGTACGTATTTATGAGCAATGGATTTTATAATACACTCACTTGAGTGGTTTCGTGGCACACTGAGATGTTTTGGTTCTATTTAAATGAACTAATTCAGTTACATTCGAAGACACTTAGTGGCTAGACTGTGAAGAAGGAAATGAAATTATTAAACCTTCCTTTTTAAAATTTAGAGGCTTGATCAGAGATCTGGACTCGATACCAAGGTGCCCTTGAGAATCTAACTATCTACATTTTTATTAAATAAATAAATATTTTTTTTATAACTGATAAGTAAATCTCACGTCCAAACAGACTCAGACTAATTTTTTAAGAGCGCGTAACCCACGGATATGTTTGTGCACCTGATTTACAAATGGGTTAAAAACAAAGATCCAAATCCTCGTGAGGTGTTCAGAGACAATGGTGAAATATTTTTTTCCAGTAGGGTTCGAACTCGTGATATAGAAGTCTGTCCTTATCATTGGGTCACGATTTTCCAGACAAATAAATAAGTATATGAGAATAAATATCTTTTTCTCATCACTTTATTATCATTTTACAACACCTTCAATCAACTGTGATCAAACATATATTTTATAATATCGCTGTTGGAGTCATGAGTCTTGAACAAAGTCTGATATTACCAAAAACATGCTATATGTGCACCAAAATAAAATGAAAATTCAGGGTTCTCATAGGAATAAAACCAACAAGATAATAAAATATAAATTACAGGAAGAGCACAGTTACATGTTAAATGTCAAATCTAATAAAAAGTATGGAGTGCACATTAGAAATTATAGTCTTAATTTGCACGTACAAAATAAAATCGAGTGGCTACCCACTGTAAGCCATGTTTCTCTAATGTCATGCGTAATAAATAATCGCACGTTTTTTTTTCTTGAAATTTTTTGCACGGTTTCTTCTTCACCTTCGGTTTGGATCGTCCTTCTCTTTTTTTTTTGGTAAAAATGTTAAAATTTTATACCGACATAAGTTACACAAATACAAGTAGCAGAACAAATAACCAAAGCAATAACAATAAGAGGGAAGAAAAAGCAACACCTAAGATCTAAGGAACAATGAAACAAATTATAATCCGAATACTACAAACAGAACAGAAGCCGTAGCTTGACCACTGAAGAGCATTGCCAAATAGAGATGATAACTTTGATGAACCATGAGACCACGCTTTGGTAATGTTGGCCTCCCCGCAGCGGTGCTCCAAATGATTGATACCACCTCCGAACAGCTTTGCAAACTGAGTCAACGAAAACGAAGCCTCCCAACTACCACCGGCAGTAGAAACCCTTGAACTCCGAGAGCTATGAACCACTACTCTTGCTTGAAGCTCCAATAGCGCCGACCGGCTAGTCCCAACAAGACCTCAAGATGCCACACTTATTTGCTCGACTTCAGAACATAATGCGAGCCACAACAGAAAACGGGTGCGGCAAGAGCCACATCTTGATGCCGTTCTCCCTATCCAACAGAAAACGGGTGCGGCAAGATCCACATTTGGGTCGTCCTTCTTAATTAGTATATTCTTCCTCTTTTTCGCGTTAGATCTTTTTGCTTGTTCAGAATATATTATTCACTGATATATGTACCATATCGAAGATCTGACTAAAAATGATTAATAAATTTACCAAATATATTGTGTTTTAAAATTTAATATAAGTTGTGACATTGTTTTCAGAGATAGTTAATTTGTACGTTTGAAATTATTGATCAGTTTAAAAATTATTTATTATTCAGTTAATAAACATCATTTGGAAGAAAAAATCATACTCAAATCATTTCCATCAGTTGAGATATAATGTGATGTAAAAGATATAGTCAAGTTTTAAGTTACAAAAAATAAACCAATTATAAAAGATACAAATATCTCAAAATCTCTCATGATTTTCTCAAAGGTTACATTTTATCTGTTTTATTTTTATTTTAATGGTTAAATACAATAGATATACTTTTGATAAAGATGCTATAAAGTTTTTACTCAGGACATCTATCTTCTGATATAGTACTAAATTGAATCTTTTAGTTTCTGATATAGTACTAAATTAATATTTTAGTTCAGTTAATATATTACACTATATTTATGTAGAGAAATTTAGATATCGTAAGCTATAAGACTATATTAATGTAAGAGAATATTATATATACCATCATCATAAAAGTTTCATAATTATTTTTTCTTAATAATATTATCAGGGCTATGGTGTCAACTGATTTATCAATACTTAATTTTAGCAAGTTGACAAAAATATCAATTTTTAGGAAACTATCTCTACGAAGATTTTACTCATCTTCAAAAATCAGAAGTTTTGAAATCTTAGTGACAAAGAAAAGCATTTTGATTTCTTTCGCGGAAGTGACAAAAAAAAAGTCTTTTTAGACGTTTCTGTTGCATGACGTCAAAATAGTCTGATTCACGAAGGAAATACAATTAGTGAACTAGGTAAACGATATGGAAGTGATTGGTGCTGAGGGAATATATATATATCTACAAAGTTATTTAATGAAATTTAAGAACTCCAATACTTTTATCAGGATGCAAACAATTTTTACTAAAGAAGCAGAAGATTTCAATTTTGCGAGGTACATTCTTAGGAGACGTTATTAAGAATTGAATGGGATTTTTACTACACTACAAACCATTGTCCAAACATATGTCGGGATCATTTTCCATAGAACCCGATCACTAAGCTATCCGAATTATTGCTTTTCAAAAACAAAGAATATTAGTTTAACATTTATTTCTTTGATGATTTATACAGCCGAAAGAGGGATAATCATAACCGAGGGCATCCTCGATTAATTATTTTCGGGTGGACGGTACAATTAATTCGTGTCTCCATATTTACACATTATAGCGTATTTAACTGATAAAATTATATTATTATTTTTTGGTAAAATTATATATATATCACTAAATTCCATATTTAAAAGTTAAACTATTTTTTGTAACACAAAAAACTATTTATGTACAGATATATTTATATAATTTTCTTATTTAATTTTTCTCCTACTTAAAAATAATAATTAATGAGAGATTCATTGGAAATCCATTAATGCAATACTAATGCATTCCCTTTAGAGTTTAAACTTATCATGTAGTCTGGTATTCATTTTAATGTGTCACCACCTTAATTATCACTGATAGGAAAAATGTAATCAATTATATTTGTGGTAGTTAAGTCCATATTTATGTTAAGAAACCTTTGATTTTGGGACAGACTTAGCCGACATAAAAGTATAAAATCACTAAAGACTTGCATCAACCGACTATTAATTTTCACATGGAACTGGATTCCGATTGAGCAGAACCGGCCTAACCCGTCTGACACAACTGCATTCAAATAACTAGATTGAACGTATTGTTTGCAAGTGCAATTTTTGTTTTTGTTTGTTATATAAGATTTTGAGCAATTTGGAGATTTTAATATATTGAAAATGAGACTAGATTAATAAGATAGATAGACCAGATTATTATGGATAAACCATAGATAACTTTTTAATGGTACCATTACCGTAAATTTATTATCTTTCCTGTTTCACAAAAATATATGTTTTAGAAAAAAAAATATTTGAAAAGATACATTTTGTATTTT
>CM028699.1:65188372-65264910 GCA_016771965.1 Brassica carinata
CATGAAAAGAGCTTAAAATACATTAATATAAATGTAGAATATGGTTAGAAATATTAAAACAACACTAAAGATTATAGGCTTCAGTATATAAAACATTTACCAAAACTCAATATTTTCGTAGGGTTTACACATAGATTTTGAGAAAATTTCAAAAATACGAGAATATTGTTTTAATGCATAGTTGAATCCTCCACTAACGATGATGACGCTCAACGAGGTTTGGAGCCTTTGTTGTCTCCGTTTTCAAGCAAATAGTGATTTTATAGTGGTTATCTATCGATTTAGAGTATTATGAAGTTTTACTAAATTAATTGATAAAAATTATAACAGTCCCTTAGACCAAGAAAAGAGCTTAAAATACATTAATACAAATGTAGAATGTGGTTAGAAATTTTAAAACAACACTAAAGATTATAGGTTTCAGTATATAAAACATTTACCAAAACTCAATATTTTCATAGGGGTTAACACATAGATTTTGAGAAAATTTCAAAAATATGACAATATTGTTTTAATGCATAGTTGCATCCTCCACTAACGATGATGACGCTCAACGAGGTTTGGAGCCTTTGTTGTCTCCGCTTTTCAAGCAAATAGTGATTTTATAGTGGTTATTCTATCGATTTAGAGAGTATTATGAAGTTTTACTAAATTAATTGATAAAAATTATAACAAGTCCCTTAGACCATGAAAAGAGCTTATAATACATTAATACAAATGTAGAATGGTTAGAAATATTAAAACAACACTAAAGATTATAGGCTTCAAGATATAAAACATTTACCAAAACTCAATATTTTTAGTAGGGGTTTACACATAGATTTTGAGAAAATTTCAAAAAATACAAGAATATTGTTTTAATGCATAGTTGAATCCTCCACTAACGTATGATGACGTTCAAAGAGGTTTGGAGCCTTTGTTGTCTCCGTTTTCAAGCAAATAGTGATTTTATAGTGGTTATCTATCGATTTAGAGAGTATTATGAAGTCTTACTAAATTAATTGATAAAAATTATAACTAGTCCCTTAGACCATGAAAAGAGCTTAAAATACATTAATACAAATGTAGAATGGTTAGAAATTTTAAAACAACACTAAAGATTATAGGTTTCAGTATATAAAACATTTACCAAAACTCAATATTTTCATAGGGGTTGTTACATAGATTTTGAGAAAATTTCAAAAATACGACAATATTGTTTTAATGCATAGTTGCATCCTCCACTAACATATGATGATGTTCAAAGAGGTTTGGAGCCTTTGTTGTCTCCGTTTTTCAAGAAAATAGTGATTTTATAGTGGTTATTCCATCGATTTAGAGAGTATTATGAAGTTTTACTAAATTAATTGATAAAAATTATAACTAGTCTCTTGGGCCATGAAAAGAGCTTAAAATACATTAATACAAATGTAGAATGTGGTTAGAAATTTTAAAACAACACTAAAGATTATAGGTTTCAGTATATAAAACATTTACCAAAAACTCAATATTTTCGTAGGGGTTAACACATAGATTTTGAAAATTTCAAAAAATACGACAATATTGTTTTAATGCATAGTTGCATCCTCCACTAACGTATGATGACGTTCAAAGAGTTTTGGAGCCTTTGTTGTCTCCGTTTTTCAAGCAAATAGTGATTTTATAGTGGTTATTCTATCGATTTAGGGAGTATTATGAAGTTTTACTAAATTAATTGATAAAAATTATAACAAGTCCCTTAGACCATGAAAAGAGCTTAAAATACATTAATATAAATGTAGAATGTGGTTAGAAATATTAAAACAACACTAAAGATTATAGGCTTCAGATATAAAACATTTACCAAAAACTCAATATTTTCGTAGGGTTAACACATAGATTTTGAGAAAATTTCAAAAAATACGACAATATTGTTTTAATGCATAGTTGCATCCTCCACTAACGTATGATGATGTTCAAAGAGGTTTGGAGCCTTTGTTGTCTCCGCTTTTCAAGCAAATAGTGATTTTATAGTGGTTATCTATCGATTTAGGAGTATTATGAAGTTTTACTAAATTAATTGATAAAAATTATAACGGGTCCCTTAGACCAAGAAAAGAGCTTAAAACACATTAATACAAATGTAGAATGTGGTTAGAAATTTTAAAACAACACTAAAGATTATAGGTTTCAGTATATAAAACATTTACCAAAAACTCAATATTTTCGTAGGGGTTAACACATAGATTTTGAGAAAATTTCAAAAAATACGAGAATATTGTTTTAATGCATAGTTGCATCCTCCACTAACGTATGATGATGTTCAAAGAGGTTTGGAGCCTTTGTTGTCTCCGTTTTTCAAGCAAATAGTGATTTTATAGTGGTTATTCTATCGATTTAGGAGTATTATGAAGTTTTACTAAATTAATTGATAAAAATTATAACGGGTCCCTTAGACCAAGAAAAGAGCTTAAAACACATTAATACAAATGTAGAATGTGGTTAGAAATTTTAAAACAACACTAAAGATTATAGGTTTCAGTATATAAAACATTTACCAAAAACTCAATATTTTCATAGGGGTTATTACATAGATTTTGAGAAAATTTCAAAAAATATGACAATATTGTTTTAATGCATAGTTGCATCCTCCACTAACGTATGATGACGTTCAAAGAGTTTTGGAGCCTTTGTTGTCTCCGTTTTTCAAGCAAATAGTGATTTTTAGTGGTTATTCTATCGATTTAGGGAGTATTATGAAGTTTTACTAAATTAATTGATAAAAAATTATAACAAGTCCCTTAGACCATGAAAAGAGCTTATAATACATTAATACAAATGTAGAATATGGTTAGAAATATTAAAACAACACTAAAGATTATAGGCTTCAGTATATAAAACATTTACCAAAAACTCAATATTTTCGTAGGGTTAACACATAGATTTTGAGAAAATTTCAAAAAATACGAGAATATTGTTTTAATGCATAGTTGCATCCTCCACTAACGTATGATGACGTTCAACGAGGTTTGGAGCCTTTGTTGTCTCCGTTTTTCAAGCAAATAGTGATTTTATAGTGGTTATCTATCGATTTAGAGAGTATTATGAAGTCTTACTAAATTAATTGATAAAAAATTATAACTAGTCTCTTAGACCATGAAAAGAGCTTAAAATACATTAATACAAATGTAGAATGTGGTTAGAAATTTTAAAACAACACTAAAGATTATAGGCTTCAGTATATAAAACATTTACCAAAAACTCAATATTTTCATAGGGGTTATTACATAGATTTTGAGAAAATTTCAAAAAATATGACAATATTGTTTTAATGCATAGTTGCATCCTCCACTAACGTATGATGACGTTCAACGAGGTTTGGAGCCTTTGTTGTCTCCGCTTTTCAAGCAAATAGTGATTTTATAGTGGTTATTATCGATTTAGGGAGTATTATGAAGTTTTACTAAATTAATTGATAAAAATTATAACTAGTCTCTTAGACCATGAAAAGAGCTTAAAATACATTAATACAAATGTAGAATGTGGTTAGAAATTTTAAAACAACACTAAAGACTATAGGTTTCAGTATATAAAACATTTACAAAAAACTCAATATTTTCATAGGGGTTAATACGTAGATTTTGAGAAAATTTCAAGAAATACAACAATATTGTTTTAATGCATAGTTGCATCCTCCACTAACGTATGATGACGTTCAAAGAGTTTTGGAGCCTTTGTTGTCTCCGTTTTTCAAGCAAATAATGATTTTATAGTGGTTATCTATCGATTTAGGGAGTATTATGAAGTTTTACTAAATTAATTGATAAAAATTATAACAAGTCCCTTAGACCATGAAAAGAGCTTAAAATACATTAATACAAATGTAGAATATGGTTAGAAATTTTAAAACAACACTAAAGATTATAGGCTTCAGTATATAAAACATTTACCAAAAACTCAATATTTTCGTAGGGTTAACACATAGATTTTGAAAAATTTCAAAAATATGAGAATATTGTTTTAATGCATAGTTGCATCCTCCACTAACGTATGATGATGTTCAAAGAGGTTTGGAGCCTTTGTTGTCTCCGTTTTTCAAGCAAATAGTGATTTTATAGTGGTTATTCTATCGATTTAGGGAGTATTATGAAGTTTTACTAAATTAATTGATAAAAATTATAACGGTCCCTTAGACCAAGAAAAGAGCTTAAAACACATTAATACAAATGTAGAATGTGGTTAGAAATTTTAAAACAACACTAAAGATTATAGGTTTCAGATATAAAACATTTACCAAAAACTCAATATTTTCATAGGGGTTAACACATAGATTTTGAGAAAATTTCAAAAATATGACAATATTGTTTTAATGCATAGTTGCATCCTCCACTAACGCATGATGACGTTCAAAGAGTTTTGGAGCCTTTGTTGTCTCCGCTTTTCAAGCAAATAGTGATTTTATAGTGGTTATTCTATCGATTTAGAGAGTATTATGAAGTTTTACTAAATTAATTGATAAAAATTATAACGAAGTCCCTTAGACCATGAAAAGAGCTTAAAATACATTAATACAAATGTAGAATGTGGTTAGAAATTTTAAAACAACACTAAAGATTATAGGCTTCAGTATATAAAACATTTACCAAAAACTCAATATTTTCAGTAGGGTTAACACATAGATTTTGAGAAAATTTCAAAAAATGACAATATTGTTTTAATGCATAGTTGCATCCTCCACTAACGTATGATGATGTTCAAAGAGGTTTGGAGCCTTGTTGTCTCCGCTTTTCAAGCAAATAGTGATTTTATAGTGGTTATTCTATCGATTTAGGAGTATTATGAAGTTTTACTAAATTAATTGATAAAAATTATAACGAGTCCCTTATACCATGAAAAGAGCTTAAAATACATTAATACAAATGTAGAATGTGGTTAGAAATTTTAAAACAACACTAAAGATTATAGGCTTCAGATATAAAACATTTACCAAAAACTCAATATTTTCGTAGGGTTAACACATAGATTTTGAGAAAATTTCAAAAATAATGACAATATTGTTTTAATGCATAGTTGCATCCTCCACTAACGTATGATGATGTTCAAAGAGGTTTGGAGCCTTTGTTGTCTCCTTTTCAAGCAAATAGTGATTTTATAGTGGTTATTCTATCGATTTAGGGAGTATTATGAAGTTTTACTAAATTAATTGATAAAAATTATAGCGAGTCTCTTAGACCAAGAAAAGAGCTTAAAACACATTAATACAAATGTAGAATGTGGTTAGAAATTTTAAAACAACACTAAAGATTATAGGTTTCAGTATATAAAACATTTACCAAAAACTCAATATTTTCATAGGGGTTATTACATAGATTTTGAGAAAATTTCAAAAAATATGACAATATTGTTTTAATGCATAGTTGCATCCTCCACTAACATGATGATGTTCAAAGAGGTTTGGAGCCTTTGTTGTCTCGTTTTCAAGCAAATAGTGATTTTATAGTTGTTATTCTATCGATTTGGGGAGTATTATGAAGTTTTACTAAATTAATTGATACAAAATTATAACGAGTCTCTTAGACCATGAAAAGAGCTTAAAATACATTAATACAAATGTAGAATGTGGTTAGAAATATTAAAACAACACTAAAGATTATAGGCTTCAGATATAAAACATTTACCAAAAACTCAATATTTTAGTAGGGGTTAACACATAGATTTTGAGAAAATTTCAAAAATATGACAATATTGTTTTAATGCATAGTTGCATCCTCCACTAACGATGATGACGTTCAAAGAGGTTTGGAGCCTTGTTGTCTCCGTTTTTCAAGCAAATAGTGATTTTATAGTGGTTATTCTATCGATTTAGGAGTATTATGAAGTTTTACTAAATTAATTGATAAAAATTATAACGAGTCCTTAGACCATGAAAAGAGCTTAAAACACATTAATACAAATGTAGAATGTGGTTAGAAATTTTAAAACAACACTAAAGATTATAGGTTTCAGATATAAAACATTTACCAAAAACTCAATATTTTCATAGGGGTTATTACATAGATTTTGAGAAAATTTCAAAAAATGACAATATTGTTTTAATGCATAGTTGCATCCTCCACTAACGTATGATGATGTTCAAAGAGTTTTGGAGCCTTTGTTGTCTCCGTTTTTCAAGAAAATAGTGATTTTATAGTGGTTATTCTATCGATTTAGGGAGTATTATGAAGTTTTACTAAATTAATTGATAAAAATTATAACGGTCCCTTAGACCATGAAAAGAGCTTAAAATACATTAATACAAATGTAGAATGTGGTTAGAAATTTTAAAACAACACTAAAGATTATAGGTTTCAGTATATAAAACATTTACCAAAAACTCAATATTTTCATAGGGGTTATTACATAGATTTTGAGAAAATTTCAAAAATAATGACAATATTGTTTTAATGCATAGTTGCATCCTCCACTAACGCATGATGACGTTCAAAGAGGTTTGGAGCCTTTGTTGTCTCCGTTTTCAAGCAAATAGTGATTTTATAGTGGTTATTCTATCGATTTAGGGAGTATTATGAAGTTTTACTAAATTAATTGATAAAAATTATAACAAGTCCCTTAGACCATGAAAAGAGCTTAAAATACATTAATACAAATGTAGAATATGGTTAGAAATTTTAAAACAACACTAAAGATTATAGGCTTCAGATATAAAACATTTACCAAAAACTCAATATTTTAGTAGGGGTTAACACATAGATTTTGAGAAAATTTCAAAAATATGACAATATTGTTTTAATGCATAGTTGCATCCTCCACTAACGATGATGACGTTCAAAGAGGTTTGGAGCCTTGTTGTCTCCGTTTTTCAAGCAAATAGTGATTTTATAGTGGTTATTCTATCGATTTAGGAGTATTATGAAGTTTTACTAAATTAATTGATAAAAATTATAACGAGTCCTTAGACCATGAAAAGAGCTTAAAACACATTAATACAAATGTAGAATGTGGTTAGAAATTTTAAAACAACACTAAAGATTATAGGTTTCAGATATAAAACATTTACCAAAAACTCAATATTTTCATAGGGGTTATTACATAGATTTTGAGAAAATTTCAAAAATACAAGAATATTGTTTTAATGCATAGTTGCATCCTCCACTAACGATGATGACGTTCAACGAGGTTTGGAGCCTTTGTTGTCTCGTTTTCAAGCAAATAGTGATTTTATAGTGGTTATTCTATCGATTTAGGAGTATTATGAAGTTTTACTAAATTAATTGATAAAAAATTATAACAAGTCCCTTAGACCATGAAAAGAGCTTATAATACATTAATATAAATGTAGAATATGGTTAGAAATATTAAAACAACACTAAAGATTATAGGCTTCAGTATATAAAACATTTACCAAAAACTCAATATTTTCGTAGGGGTTTACACATAGATTTTGAGAAAATTTCAAAAAATACAAGAATATTGTTTTAATGCATAGTTGCATCCTCCACTAACGTATGATGACGTTCAACGAGGTTTGGAGCCTTTGTTGTCTCCGTTTTTCAAGCAAATAGTGATTTTATAGTGGTTATTCTATCGATTTAGGGAGTATTATGAAGTTTTACTAAATTAATTGATAAAAAATTATAACGGGTCCCTTAGACCAAGAAAAGAGCTTAAAACACATTAATACAAATGTAGAATGTGGTTAGAAATTTTAAAACAACACTAAAGATTATAGGTTTCAGTATATAAAACATTTACCAAAAACTCAATATTTTCATAGGGGTTATTACATAGATTTTGAGAAAATTTCAAAAAATATGACAATATTGTTTTAATGCATAGTTGCATCCTCCACTAACGATGATGATGTTCAAAGAGGTTTGGAGCCTTGTTGTCTCCGCTTTTCAAGCAAATAGTGATTTTGTAGTGGTTATTCTATCGATTTAGGGAGTATTATGAAGTTTTACTAAATTAATTGATAAAAAATTATAACAAGTCCCTTAGACCATGAAAAGAGCATATAATACATTAATATAAATGTAGAATATGGTTAGAAATTTTAAAACAACACTAAAGATTATAGGCTTCAAGATATAAAACATTTACCAAAAACTCAATATTTTCGTAGGGTTAACACATAGATTTTGAGAAAATTTCAAAAATACAAGAATATTGTTTTAATGCATAGTTGAATCCTCCACTAACGATGATGACGTTCAAAGAGGTTTGGAGCCTTTGTTGTCTCCGTTTTTCAAGCAAATAGTGATTTTATAGTGGTTATTCTATCGATTTAGAGTATTATGAAGTTTTACTAAATTAATTGATAAAAATTATAACTAGTCTCTTGGGCCATGAAAAGAGCTTAAAATACATTAATACAAATGTAGAATGTGGTTGAAAATTTTAAAACAACACTAAAGATTATAGGTTTCAGTATATAAAACATTTACCAAAAACTCAATATTTTCATAGGGGTTGTTAATACGTAGATTTTGAGGAAATTTCAAAAAATACGACAATATTGTTTTAATGCATAGTTGCATCCTCCACTAACGATGATGACGCTCAACCAGGTTTGGAGCCTTTTTGTCTCCGTTTTTCAAGCAAATAGTGATTTTATAGTGGTTATTCTATCGATTTAGAGTATTATGAAGTTTTACTAAATTAATTGATAAAAAATTATAACTAGTCTCTTGGGCCATGAAAAGAGCTTAAAATACATTAATACAAATGTAGAATGTGGTTAGAAATTTTAAAACAACACTAAAGATTATAGGTTTCAGTATATAAAACATTTAC
Source organism: Brassica carinata (assembly GCA_016771965.1). Classification (NCBI taxonomy): domain Eukaryota; kingdom Viridiplantae; phylum Streptophyta; class Magnoliopsida; order Brassicales; family Brassicaceae; genus Brassica; species Brassica carinata. The sequence goes on from CM028699.1 coordinate 65,197,124, forward strand.
CAAAAACTCAATATTTTCATAGGGTTATTACATAGATTTTGAGAAAATTTCAAAAATACAAGAATATTGTTTTAATGCATAGTTGCATCCTCCACTAACGCATGATGACGTTCAAAGAGTTTTGGAGCCTTTGTTGTCTCCGTTTTTCAAGCAAATAGTGATTTTATAGTGGTTATCTATCGATTTAGGGAGTATTATGAAGTTTTACTAAATTAATTGATAAAAAATTATAACAAGTCCCTTAGACCATGAAAAGAGCTTATAATACATTAATATAAATGTAGAATATGGTTAGAAATATTAAAACAACACTAAAGATTATAGGCTTCAGTATATAAAACATTTACCAAAAACTCAATATTTTCGTAGGGGTTAACACATAGATTTTGAGAAAATTTCAAAAATATGACAATATTGTTTTAATGCATAGTTGCATCCTCCACTAACATATGATGATGTTCAAAGAGGTTTGGAGCCTTTGTTGTCTCCATTTTTCAAGCAAATAGTGATTTTATAGTGGTTATTCTATCGATTTAGGAGTATTATGAAGTTTTACTAAATTAATTGATAAAAATTATAACGGTCCCTTAGACCATGAAAAGAGCTTATAATACATTAATATAAATGTAGAATATGGTTAGAAATATTAAAACAACACTAAAGATTATAGGCTTCAGATATAAAACATTTACCAAAAACTCAATATTTTCGTAGGGGTTTACACATAGATTTTGAGAAAATTTCAAAAAATACAAGAATATTGTTTTAATGCATAGTTGAATCCTCCACTAACGTATGATGACGCTCAAAGAGGTTTGGAGCCTTTGTTGTCTCCGCTTTTCAAGCAAATAGTGATTTTATAGTGGTTATCTATCGATTTAGAGAGTATTATGAAGTTTTACTAAATTAATTGATAAAAATTATAACTAGTCTCTTAGGCCATGAAAAGAGCTTAAAATACATTAATACAAATGTAGAATGGTTAGAAATTTTAAAACAACACTAAAGATTATAGGTTTCAGTATATAAAACATTTACCAAAAACTCAATATTTTCATAGGGGTTGTTAATACGTAGATTTTGAGGAAATTTCAAAAAATACGACAATATTGTTTTAATGCATAGTTGCATCCTCCACTAACGTATGATGACGTTCAACGAGGTTTGGAGCCTTTTTGTCTCCGTTTTTCAAGCAAATAGTGATTTTATAGTGGTTATCTATCGATTTAGAGAGTATTATGAAGTCTTACTAAATTAATTGATAAAAAATTATAACTAGTCTCTTGGGCCATGAAAAGAGCTTAAAATACATTAATACAAATGTAGAATGTGGTTAGAAATTTTAAAACAACACTAAAGACTATAGGTTTCAAGATATAAAACATTTACCAAAAACTCAATATTTTCATAGGGGTTAATACATAGATTTTGAGAAAATTTCAAAAAATACGACAATATTTTTTTAATGCATAGTTGCATCCTCCACTAACGTATGATGACGTTCAAAGAGTTTTGGAGCCTTTGTTGTCTCTGTTTTTCAAGCAAATAGTGATTTTATAGTGGTTATCTATCGATTTAGGGAGTATTATGAAGTTTTACTAAATTAATTGATAAAAAATTATAACAAGTCCCTTAGACCATGAAAAGAGCTTATAATACATTAATATAAATGTAGAATATGGTTAGAAATATTAAAACAACACTAAAGATTATAGGCTTCAGTATATAAAACATTTACCAAAAACTCAATATTTTCGTAGGGGTTTACCCATAGATTTTGAGAAAATTTCAAAAAATACGAGAATATTGTTTTAATGCATAGTTGCATCTTCCACTAACGTATGATGATGTTCAAAGAGGTTTGGAGCCTTTGTTGTCTCCGTTTTTTCAAGCAAATAGTGATATTATAGTGGTTATTCTATCGATTTAGGGAGTATTATGAAGTTTTACTAAATTAATTGATAAAAAATTATAACGGGTCGCTTAGACCATGAAAAGAGCTTAAAACACATTAATACAAATGTAGAATGTGGTTGAAAATTTTAAAACAACACTAAAGATTAAAGGTTTCAGTATATAAAACATTTACCAAAAACTCAATATTTACATAGGGGTTGTTACATAGATTTTGAGAAAATTTCAAAAAATATGACAATATTGTTTTAATGCATAGTTGCATCCTCCACTAACGTATGATGACGTTCAAAGAGTTTTGGAGCCTTTGTTGTCTCCGTTTTTCAAGCAAATAGTGATTTTTAGTGGTTATTCTATCGATTTAGGAGTATTATGAAGTTTTACTAAATTAATTGATAAAAATTATAACAAGTCCCTTAGACCATGAAAAGAGCTTATAATACATTAATATAAATGTAGAATATGGTTAGAAATATTAAAACAACACTAAAGATTATAGGCTTCAAGATATAAAACATTTACCAAAAACTCAATATTTTCGTAGGGGTTTACACATAGATTTTGAGAAAATTTCAAAAAATACAAGAATATTGTTTTAATGCATAGTTGAATCCTCCACTAACGTATGATGACGTTCAACGAGGTTTGGAGCCTTTGTTGTCTCCGTTTTTCAAGCAAATAGTGATTTTATTGTGGTTATTCTATCGATTTAGAGTATTATGAAGTCTTACTAAATTAATTGATAAAAATTATAACTAGTCTCTTAGGCCATGAAAAGAGCTTAAAATACATTAATACAAATGTAGAATGTGGTTAGAAATTTTAAAACAACATTAAAGATTATAGGTTTCAGTATATAAAACATTTACCAAAAACTCAATATTTTCATAGGGGTTGTTAATACGTAGATTTTGAGGAAATTTCAAAAAATACGACAATATTGTTTTAATGCATAGTTGCATCCTCCACTAACGTATGATGACGTTCAACGAGGTTTGGAGCCTTTTTTGTCTCCGTTTTTCAAGCAAATAGTGATTTTATAGTGGTTATCTATCGATTTAGAGAGTATTATGAAGTCTTACTAAATTAATTGATAAAAAATTATAACTAGTCTCTTGGGCCATGAAAAGAGCTTAAAATACATTAATACAAATGTAGAATGTGGTTAGAAATTTTAAAACAACACTAAAGATTATAGGTTTCAGTATATAAAACATTTACCAAAAACTCAATATTTTCATAGGGGTTAATACGTAGATTTTGAGAAAATTTCAAAAAATACGACAATATTTTTTTAATGCATAGTTGCATCCTCCACTAACGTATGATGACGTTCAAAGAGTTTTGGAGCCTTTGTTGTCTCCGTTTTTCAAGCAAATAGTTATTTTATAGTGGTTATTCATCGATTTAGGGAGTATTATGAAGTTTTACTAAATTAATTGATAAAAATTATAACAAGTCCCTTAGACCAAGAAAAGAGCTTAAAATACATTAATACAAATGTAGAATATGGTTAGAAATATTAAAACAACACTAAAGATTATAGGCTTCAAGATATAAAACATTTACCAAAAACTCAATATTTTCGTAGGGTTAACACATAGATTTTGAGAAAATTTCAAAAATACGACAATATTGTTTTAATGCATAGTTGCATCCTCCACTAACGTATGATGATGTTCAAAGAGGTTTGGAGCCTTTGTTGTCTCCGCTTCAAGCAAATAGTGATTTTATAGTGGTTATTCATCGATTTAGGGAGTATTATGAAGTTTTACTAAATTAATTGATAAAAATTATAACGAGTCTCTTAGGCCATGAAAAGAGCTTAAAATACATTAATACAAATGTAGAATGTGGTTGGAAATTTTAAAACAACACTAAAGATTAAAGGTTTCAGTATATAAAACATTTACCAAAAACTCAATATTTACATAGGGGTTGTTACATAGATTTTGAGAAAATTTCAAAAAATATGACAATATTGTTTTAATGCATAGTTGCATCCTCCACTAACGTATGATGACGTTCAAAGAGTTTTGGAGCCTTTGTTGTCTCCGTTTTTCAAGCAAATAGTGATTTTTAGTGGTTATTCTATCGATTTAGGGAGTATTATGAAGTTTTACTAAATTAATTGATAAAAAATTATAACAAGTCCCTTAGACCATGAAAAGAGCTTATAATAAATTAATATAAATGTAGAATATGGTTAGAAATATTAAAACAACACTAAAGATTATAGGCTTCAGTATATAAAACATTTACCAAAAACTCAATATTTTCGTAGGGTTAACACATAGATTTTGAGAAAATTTCAAAAATACGAGAATATTGTTTTAATGCATAGTTGAATCCTCCACTAACGTGATGATGACGTTCAACGAGGTTTGGAGCCTTTGTTGTCTCCGCTTTTCAAGCAAATAGTGATTTTATAGTGGTTATTATCGATTTAGGGAGTATTATGAAGTCTTACTAAATTAATTGATAAAAAATTATAACTAGTCTCTTGGGCCATGAAAAGAGCTTAAAATACATTAATACAAATGTAGAATGTGGTTAGAAATTTTAAAACAACATTAAAGACTATAGGTTTCAGTATATAAAACATTTACCAAAAACTCAATATTTTCATAGGGGTTGTTAATACATAGATTTTGAGAAAATTTCAAAAAATATGACAATATTGTTTTAATGCATAGTTGCATCCTCCACTAACGTGATGATGACGCTCAACCAGGTTTGGAGCCTTTTTGTCTCCGTTTTCAAGCAAATAGTGATTTTATAGTGGTTATCTATCGATTTAGAGAGTATTATGAAGTTTTACTAAATTAATTGATAAAAATTATAACTAGTCTCTTAGGCCATGAAAAGAGCTTAAAATACATTAATACAAATGTAGAATGTGGTTAGAAATTTTAAAACAACACTAAAGACTATAGGTTTCAGTATATAAAACATTTACCAAAAACTCAATATTTTCATAGGGGTTAATACATAGATTTTGAGAAAATTTCAAAAAATATGACAATATTGTTTTAATGCATAGTTGCATCCTCCACTAACGTATGATGACGTTCAAAGAGTTTTGGAGCCTTTGTTGTCTCTGTTTTTCAAGCAAATAGTGATTTTATAGTGGTTATTCATCGATTTAGGGAGTATTATGAAGTTTTACTAAATTAATTGATAAAAATTATAACAAGTCCCTTAGACCATGAAAAGAGCTTAAAATACATTAATACAAATGTAGAATATGGTTAGAAATATTAAAACAACACTAAAGATTATAGGCTTCAGTATATAAAACATTTACCAAAAACTCAATATTTTCGTAGGGGTTAACACATAGATTTTGAGAAAATTTCAAAAAATACGAGAATATTGTTTTAATGCATAGTTGCATCCTCCACTAACGTGATGATGACGCTCAAAGAGGTTTGGAGCCTTTGTTGTCTCCGTTTTCAAGCAAATAGTGATTTTATAGTGGTTATTCTATCGATTTAGGGAGTATTATGAAGTTTTACTAAATTAATTGATAAAAATTATAACGGGTCGCTTAGACCATGAAAAGAGCTTAAAACACATTAATACAAATGTAGAATGTGGTTAGAAATTTTAAAACAACACTAAAGATTATAGGTTTCAGTATATAAAACATTTACCAAAAACTCAATATTTTCATAGGGGTTATTACATAGATTTTGAGAAAATTTCAAAAAATATGACAATATTGTTTTAATGCATAGTTGCATCCTCCACTAACGTATGATGACGTTCAAAGAGTTTTGGAGCCTTTGTTGTCTCCGTTTTTCAAGCAAATAGTGATTTTTTAGTGGTTATTCTATCGATTTAGGGAGTATTATGAAGTTTTACTAAATTAATTGATAAAAAATTATAACAAGTCCCTTAGACCATGAAAAGAGCTTATAATAAATTAATATAAATGTAGAATATGGTTAGAAATATTAAAACAACACTAAAGATTATAGGCTTCAGTATATAAAACATTTACCAAAAACTCAATATTTTCGTAGGGGTTTACACATAGATTTTGAGAAAATTTCAAAAAATACAAGAATATTGTTTTAATGCATAGTTGAATCCTCCACTAACGTATGATGACGTTCAACGAGGTTTGGAGCCTTTGTTGTCTCCGTTTTTCAAGCAAATAGTGATTTTATAGTGGTTATCTATCGACTTAGAGAGTATTATGAAGTCTTACTAAATTAATTGATAAAAAATTATAACTAGTCTCTTGGGCCATGAAAAGAGCTTAAAATACATTAATACAAATGTAGAATGTGGTTAGAAATTTTAAAACAACATTAAAGACTATAGGTTTCAGTATATAAAACATTTACCAAAAACTCAATATTTTCATAGGGGTTGTTAATACGTAGATTTTGAGGAAATTTCAAAAAATACGACAATATTGTTTTAATGCATAGTTGCAACCTCCACTAACGTATGATGACGTTCAACGAGGTTTGGAGCCTTTTTTGTCTCCGTTTTTCAAGCAAATAGAGATTTTATAGTGGTTATCTATCGATTTAGAGAGTATTATGAAGTCTTACTAAATTAATTGATAAAAAATTATAACTAGTCTCTTGGGCCATGAAAAGAGCTTAAAATACATTAATACAAATGTAGAATGTGGTTAGAAATTTTAAAACAACACTAAAGACTATAGGTTTCAGTATATAAAACATTTACCAAAAACTCAATATTTTCATAGGGGTTAATACATAGATTTTGAGAAAATTTCAAAAAATACGACAATATTTTTTTAATGCATAGTTGCATCCTCCACTAACGTATGATGACGTTCAAAGAGTTTTGGAGCCTTTGTTGTCTCTGTTTTTCAAGCAAATAGTGATTTTATAGTGGTTATCTATCGATTTAGGGAGTATTATGAAGTTTTACTAAATTAATTGATAAAAAATTATAACAAGTCCCTTAGACCATGAAAAGAGCTTATAATACATTAATATAAATGTAGAATATGGTTAGAAATATTAAAACAACACTAAAGATTATAGGCTTCAGTATATAAAACATTTACCAAAAACTCAATATTTTCGTAGGGGTTTACCCATAGATTTTGAGAAAATTTCAAAAAATACGAGAATATTGTTTTAATGCATATTTGCATCTTCCACTAACGTATGATGATGTTCAACGAGGTTTGGAGCCTTTGTTGTCTCCGTTTTTTCAAGCAAATAGTGATATTATAGTGGTTATTCTATCGATTTAGGGAGTATTATGAAGTTTTACTAAATTAATTGATAAAAAATTATAACGGGTCGCTTAGACCAAGAAAAGAGCTTAAAACACATTAATACAAATGTAGAATGTGGTTGAAAATTTTAAAACAACACTAAAGATTAAAGGTTTCAGTATATAAAACATTTACCAAAAACTCAATATTTACATAGGGGTTGTTACATAGATTTTGAGAAAATTTCAAAAAATATGACAATATTGTTTTAATGCATAGTTGAATCCTCCACTAACGTATGATGACGTTCAAAGAGTTTTGGAGCCTTTGTTGTCTCCGTTTTTCAAGCAAATAGTGATTTTTTAGTGGTTATTCTATCGATTTAGGGAGTATTATGAAGTCTTACTAAATTAATTGATAAAAAATTATAACAAGTCCCTTAGACCATGAAAAGAGCTTATAATAAATTAATATAAATGTAGAATATGGTTAGAAATATTAAAACAACACTAAAGATTATAGGCTTCAGTATATAAAACATTTACCAAAAACTCAATATTTTCGTAGGGGTTTACACATAGATTTTGAGAAAATTTCAAAAAATACAAGAATATTGTTTTAATGCATAGTTGAATCCTCCACTAACGTATGATGACGTTCAACGAGGTTTGGAGCCTTTGTTGTCTCCGTTTTCAAGCAAATAGTGATTTTATAGTGGTTATTCCATCGATTTAGGGAGTATTATGAAGTCTTACTAAATTAATTGATAAAAAATTATAACTAGTCTCTTGGGCCATGAAAAGAGCTTAAAATACATTAATACAAATGTAGAATGTGGTTAGAAATTTTAAAACAACATTAAAGACTATAGGTTTCAGTATATAAAACATTTACCAAAAACTCAATATTTTCATAGGGGTTGTTAATACGTAGATTTTGAGGAAATTTCAAAAAATACGACAATATTGTTTTAATGCATAGTTGCATCCTCCACTAACGTATGATGACGTTCAACGAGGTTTGGAGCCTTTTTGTCTCCGTTTTTCAAGCAAATAGTGATTTTATAGTGGTTATCTATCGATTTAGAGAGTATTATGAAGTCTTACTAAATTAATTGATAAAAAATTATAACTAGTCTCTTGGGCCATGAAAAGAGCTTAAAATACATTAATACAAATGTAGAATATGGTTAGAAATTTTAAAACAACACTAAAGACTATAGGTTTCAGTATATAAAACATTTACCAAAACTCAATATTTTCATAGGGGTTAATACATAGATTTTGAGAAAATTTCAAAAATACGACAATATTTTTTAATGCATAGTTGCATCCTCCACTAGCGATATGATGGCGTTCAAAGAGTTTTGGAGCCTTTGTTGTCTCCGTTTTCAAGCAAATAGTGATTTTATAGTGGTTATCTATCGATTTAGGGAGTATTATGAAGTTTTACTAAATTAATTGATAAAAATTATAACAAGTCCCTTAGACCATGAAAAGAGCTTATAATACATTAATATAAATGTAGAATATGGTTAGAAATATTAAAACAACACTAAAGATTATAGGCTTCAGTATATAAAACATTTACCAAAAACTCAATATTTTCGTAGGGGTTTACCCATAGATTTTGAGAAAATTTCAAAAAATACGAGAATATTGTTTTAATGCATATTTCCATCTTCCACTAACGTATGATGATGTTCAACGAGGTTTGGAGCCTTTGTTGTCTCCGTTTTTTCAAGCAAATAGTGATATTATAGTGGTTATTCTATCGATTTAGGGAGTATTATGAAGTTTTACTAAATTAATTGATAAAAAATTATAACGGGTCGCTTAGACCTTGAAAAGAGCTTAAAACACATTAATACAAATGTAGAATGTGGTTGAAAATTTTAAAACAACACTAAAGATTAAAGGTTTCAGTATATAAAACATTTACCAAAACTCAATATTTTCATAGGGTTGTTACATAGATTTTGAGAAAATTTCAAAAATATGACAATATTGTTTTAATGCATAGTTGAATCCTCCACTAACGCATGATGACGCTCAAAGAGTTTTGGAGCCTTTGTTGTCTCCGCTTTTCAAGCAAATAGTGATTTTTTAGTGGTTATTCTATCGATTTAGGGAGTATTATGAAGTCTTACTAAATTAATTGATAAAAAATTATAACAAGTCCCTTAGACCATGAAAAGAGCTTATAATAAATTAATATAAATGTAGAATATGGTTAGAAATATTAAAACAACACTAAAGATTATAGGCTTCAGTATATAAAACATTTACCAAAAACTCAATATTTTCGTAGGGGTTTACACATAGATTTTGAGAAAATTTCAAAAAATACAAGAATATTGTTTTAATGCATAGTTGAATCCTCCACTAACGCATGATGACGCTCAAAGAGGTTTGAGCCTTTGTTGTCTCCGCTTTTCAAGCAAATAGTGATTTTATAGTGGTTATTCATCGATTTAGGAGTATTATGAAGTCTTACTAAATTAATTGATAAAAATTATAACTAGTCTCTTGGGCCATGAAAAGAGCTTAAAATACATTAATACAAATGTAGAATGTGGTTAGAAATTTTAAAACAACACTAAAGATTATAGGTTTCAGTATATAAAACATTTACCAAAAACTCAATATTTTCATAGGGGTTATTACATAGATTTTGAGAAAATTTCAAAAAATATGACAATATTGTTTTAATGCATAGTTGCATCCTCCACTAACGTATGATGACGTTCAAAGAGTTTTGGAGCCTTTGTTGTCTCCGTTTTTCAAGCAAATAGTGATTTTATAGTGGTTATTCTATCGATTTAGGGAGTATTATGAAGTTTTACTAAATTAATTGATACAAAATTATAACGAGTCTCTTAGGCCATGAAAAGAGCTTAAAATACATTAATACAAATGTAGAATGTGGTTAGAAATATTAAAACAACACTAAAGATTATAGGCTTCAGTATATAAAACATTTACCAAAAACTCAATATTTTCGTAGGGGTTAACACATAGATTTTGAGAAAATTTCAAAAATACGAGAATATTGTTTTAATGCATAGTTGCATCCTCCACTAGCGATATGATGGCGTTCAACGAGGTTTGGAGCCTTTGTTGTCTCCGTTTTCAAGCAAATAGTGATTTTATAGTGGTTATTCTATCGATTTAGTGAGTATTATGAAGTTTTACTAAATTAATTGATAAAAAATTATAACAAGTCCCTTAGACCATGAAAAGAGCTTATAATACATTAATACAAATGTAGAATATGGTTAGAAATATTAAAACAACACTAAAGATTATAGGCTTCAGTATATAAAACATTTACCAAAAACTTAATATTTTTGTAGGGGTTTACACATAGATTTTGAGAAAATTTCAAAAAATATGACAATATTGTTTTAATGCATAGTTGCATCCTCCACTAACGATGATGACGTTCAACGAGGTTTGGAGCCTTTGTTGTCTCCGTTTTCAAGCAAATAGTGATTTTATAGTGGTTATTCTATCGATTTAGAGAGTATTATGAAGTTTTACTAAATTAATTGATAAAAAATTATAACAAGTCCCTTAGACCATGAAAAGAGCTTATAATACATTAATACAAATGTAGAATATGGTTAGAAATATTAAAACAACACTAAAGATTATAGGCTTCAGTATATAAAACATTTACCAAAAACTCAATATTTTCGTAGGGGTTTACACATAGATTTTGAGAAAATTTCAAAAAATACGACAATATTGTTTTAATGCATAGTTACATCCTCCACTAACGATATGATGACGTTCAACGAGGTTTGGAGCCTTTGTTGTCTCCGCTTTTCAAGCAAATAGTGATTTTATAGTGGTTATTCTATCGATTTAGGAGTATTATGAAGTTTTACTAAATTAATTGATAAAAATTATAACGGTCCCTTAGACCAAGAAAAGAGCTTAAAACACATTAATACAAATGTAGAATGTGGTTAGAAATTTTAAAACAACACTAAAGATTATAGGTTTCAGTATATAAAACATTTACCAAAAACTCAATATTTTCATAGGGGTTATTACATAGATTTTGAGAAAATTTCAAAAATATGACAATATTTTTTAATGCATAGTTGCATCCTCCACTAACGATATGATGACGTTCAAAGAGTTTTGGAGCCTTTGTTGTCTCCGTTTTCAAGCAAATAGTGATTTTATAGTGGTTATTCTATCGATTTAGGAGTATTATGAAGTTTTACTAAATTAATTGATAAAAATTATAACGAGTCTCTTAGACCATGAAAAGAGCTTAAAATACATTAATACAAATGTAGAATGTGGTTAGAAATATTAAAACAACACTAAAGATTATAGGCTTCAGATATAAAACATTTACCAAAACTCAATATTTTCGTAGGGTTAACACATAGATTTTGAAAATTTCAAAAAATACGAGAATATTGTTTTAATGCATAGTTGCATCCTCCACTAACGTATGATGACGTTCAACGAGGTTTGGAGCCTTTGTTGTCTCCGTTTTTCAAGCAAATAGTGATTTTATAGTGGTTATTCTATCGATTTAGGGAGTATTATGAAGTTTTACTAAATTAATTGATAAAAAATTATAACGGGTCCCTTAGACCAAGAAAAGAGCTTAAAACACATTAATACAAATGTAGAATGTGGTTAGAAATTTTAAAACAACACTAAAGATTATAGGTTTCAGTATATAAAACATTTACCAAAAACTCAATATTTTCATAGGGGTTATTACATAGATTTTGAGAAAATTTCAAAAAATACGACAATATTGTTTTAATGAATAGTTGCATCCTCCAATAACGTATGATGACGTTCAACGAGGTTTGGAGCCTTTGTTGTCTCTGTTTTTCAAGCAAATAGTGATTTTATAGTGGTTATTCTATCGATTTAGGGAGTATTATGAAGTTTTACTAAATTAATTGATAAAAAATTATAACAAGTCCCTTAGACCATGAAAAGAGCTTATAATACATTAATATAAATGTAGAATATGGTTAGAAATATTAAAACAACACTAAAGATTATAGGCTTCAGTATATAAAACATTTACCAAAAACTCAATATTTTCGTAGGGGTTTACACATAGATTTTGAGAAAATTTCAAAAAATACAAGAATATTGTTTTAATGCATAGTTGCATCCTCCACTAACGTATGATGACGTTCAACGAGGTTTGGAGCCTTTGTTGTCTCCGTTTTTCAAGCAAATAGTGATTTTATAGTGGTTATTCTATCGATTTAGGGAGTATTATGAAGTTTTACTAAATTAATTGATAAAAAATTATAACGGGTCCCTTAGACCAAGAAAAGAGCTTAAAACACATTAATACAAATGTGGAATGTGGTTAGAAATTTTAAAACAACACTAAAGATTATAGGTTTCAGTATATAAAACATTTACCAAAACTCAATATTTTCATAGGGTTATTACATAGATTTTGAGAAAATTTCAAAAATATGACAATATTGTTTTAATGCATAGTTGCATCCTCCACTAACGATGATGACGCTCAAAGAGTTTTGGAGCCTTTGTTGTCTCCGTTTTCAAGCAAATAGTGATTTTATAGTGGTTATTCTATCGATTTAGGAGTATTATGAAGTTTTACTAAATTAATTGATAAAAATTATAACGAGTCCCTTAGACCATGAAAAGAGCTTAAAATACATTAATACAAATGTAGAATGTGGTTAGAAATATTAAAACAACACTAAAGATTATAGGCTTCAGTATATAAAACATTTACAAAAACTCAATATTTTAGTAGGGGTTAACACATAGATTTTGAGAAAATTTCAAAAATAATGAGAATATTGTTTTAATGCATAGTTGCATCCTCCACTAACGTGATGATGACGTTCAAAGAGGTTTGGAGCCTTTGTTGTCTCCGCTTTTCAAGCAAATAGTTATTTTATAGTGGTTATTCTATCGATTTAGTGAGTATTATGAAGTTTTACTAAATTAATTGATAAAAAATTATAACAAGTCCCTTAGACCATGAAAAGAGCTTATAATACATTAATACAAATGTAGAATATGGTTAGAAATATTAAAACAACACTAAAGATTATAGGCTTCAAGATATAAAACATTTACCAAAACTCAATATTTTCATAGGGGTTAACACATAGATTTTGAGAAAATTTCAAAAAATACGAGAATATTGTTTTAATGCATAGTTGCATCCTCCACTAACGTATGATGACGTTCAACGAGGTTTGGAGCCTTTGTTGTCTCCGTTTTTCAAGCAAATAGTGATTTTATAGTGGTTATTCTATCGATTTAGGGAGTATTATGAAGTTTTACTAAATTAATTGATAAAAAATTATAACGGGTCCCTTAGACCAAGAAAAGAGCTTAAAACACATTAATACAAATGTAGAATGTTGTTAGAAATTTTAAAACAACACTAAAGATTATAGGTTTCAGTATATAAAACATTTACCAAAACTCAATATTTTCGTAGGGTTAACACATAGATTTTGAGAAAATTTCAAAAATATGACAATATTGTTTTAATGCATAGTTGCATCCTCCACTAACGTGATGATGACGCTCAAAGAGGTTTGGAGCCTTTGTTGTCTCCGCTTTTCAAGCAAATAGTGATTTTATAGTGGTTATTCTATCGATTTAGAGTATTATGAAGTTTTACTAAATTAATTGATAAAAATTATAACGGTCCCTTAGACCATGAAAAGAGCTTAAAACACATTAATACAAATGTAGAATGTGGTTAGAAATTTTAAAACAACACTAAAGATTATAGGTTTCAGTATATAAAACATTTACCAAAAACTCAATATTTTCATAGGGGTTAATACATAGATTTTGAGAAAATTTCAAAAAATACGAAAATATTGTTTTAATGCATAGTTGCATCCTCCACTAACGTATGATGACTTTCAAAGAGGTTTGGAGCCTTTGTTGTCTCCGCTTTTCAAGCAAATAGTGATTTTATAGTGGTTATTCCATCGATTTAGGGAGTATTATGAAGTTTTACAAAATTAATTGATAAAAATTATAACGAGTCTCTTAGGCCATGAAAAGAGCTTAAAATACATTAATACAAATGTAGAATGTGGTTAGAAATTTTAAAACAACACTAAAGATTATAGGCTTCAGTATATAAAACATTTACCAAAACTCAATATTTTCGTAGGGTTAACACATAGATTTTGAGAAAATTTCAAAAATATGACAATATTGTTTTAATGCATAGTTACATCCTCCACTAACGTGATGATGACGTTCAAGAGGTTTGGAGCCTTTGTTGTCTCGCTTTTCAAGCAAATAGTGATTTTATAGTGGTTATTCTATCGATTTAGGAGTATTATGAAGTTTTACTAAATTAATTGATAAAAATTATAACGGTCCCTTAGACCAAGAAAAGAGCTTAAAACACATTAATACAAATGTAGAATGTGGTTAGAAATTTTAAAACAACACTAAAGATTATAGGTTTCAGTATATAAAACATTACATAGATTTTGAGAAAATTTCAAAAAATATGACAATATTGTTTTAATGCATAGTTGCATCCTCCACTAACGTATGATGACGTTCAAAGAGTTTTGGAGCCTTTGTTGTCTCCGTTTTTCAAGCAAATAGTGATTTTATAGTGGTTATTCTATCGATTTAGGGAGTATTATGAAGTTTTACTTAATTAATTGATAAAAAATTATAACAAGTCCTTTAGACCATGAAAAGAGCTTAAAATACATTAATACAAATGTAGAATGTGGTTAGAAATTTTAAAACAACACTAAAGATTATAGGTTTCAGTATATAAAACATTTACCAAAAACTCAATATTTTCATAGGGGTTATTACATAGATTTTGAGAAAATTTCAAAAATACGAGAATAATGTTTTAATGCATAGTTGCATCCTCCACTAATGTATGATGACGTTCAACTAGGTTTGGAGTCTTTGTTGTCTCCATTTTTCAAGCAAATAGTGATTTTATAGTGGTTATTCTATCGATTTAGAGAGTATTATGAAGTTTTACTAAATTAATTGATAAAAAATTACAACGAGTCCCTTGGACAAGGAAAAGAGCTTAAAATACATTAATACAAATGTAGAATGTGGTTAGAAATTTTAAAACAACACTAAAGATTATAGGCTTCAGTATATAAAACATTTACCAAAAACTCAATATTTTCGTAGGGGTTAACACATAGATTTTGAGAAAATTTCAAAAAATACAAGAATATTGTTTTAATGCATAGTTGCATCCTCCACTAACGTATGATGACGTACAACGAGGTTTGGAGCCTTTGTTGTCTCCGTTATTTAAGCAAATAGTAATTTTATAGTTGTTATTCTATCGATTTAGAGGAATTATGAAGTTTTACTAAATTAATTGATAAAAAAATTTTAACGAGTCCCTTAGACCATGAAAAGAGCTTAAAATACATTAATACAAATGTAGAATGTGGTTAGAAATTTTAAAACAACACTAAAGATTATAAGCTTCAGTATATAAAACATTTACCAAAAACTCAATATTTTCGTAGGGGTTAACACATAGATTTTGAGAAAATTTCAAAAAATGCGACAATATTATTTTAACGCATAGTTGCATCCTCCACTAACGTATGATGAAGTTCAAAGAGGTTTGGAGCCTTTGTTGTCTCTGTTTTTCAAGCAAATAGTGATTTTATTGTGGTTATTCTATCGATTTAAGGAGTATTATGATGTTTTACTAAATTAATTGATAAAAAATTATAACGAGTCCCTTAGACAAAGAAAAGAGCTTAAAATACATTAATGCAAATGTAGAATGTAGTTAGAAATTTTAAAACAACACTAAAGATTATAGACTTCAGTATATAAAACATTTACCAAAAACTCAATATTTTAGTAGGGTTAACACATAGATTTTGAAAATTTCAAAAATACGACAATATTGTTTTAATGCATAGTTGAATCCTCCACTAACGTATGATGACGTTCAAAGAGGTTTGGAGCATTTGTTGTCTCCGTTTTTCAAGCAAATAGTGATTTTATAGTGGTTATTCTATCGATTTAGAGAGAATTATGAAGTTTTACTAAGTTAATTGATAAAAAATTATAACGAGTCCCTTAGACCATGAAAAGAGCTTAAAATACATTAATACAAATGTAGAATGTGGTTAGAAATTTTAAAACAACAATAAAGATTATAGGCTTTAGTATATAAAACATTTACCAAAAACTCAATATATTCGTAGGGGTTGTTAACACATAGATTTTGAGAAAATTTCAAAAAATACGAGAATATTGTTTTAATGCATAGTTGCATCCTCCACTAACGTATGATGACGTTCAACGAGGTTTGGAGCCTTTGTTGTCTCCATTTTTCAAGCAAATAGTGATTTTATAGTGGTTATTCTATCGATTTAGGAGTATTATGAAGTTTTACTAAATTAATTGATAAAAATTATAACGGTCCCTTAGACCAAGAAAAGAGCTTAAAACACATTAATACAAATGTAGAATGTGGTTAGAAATTTTAAAACAACACTAAAGATTATAGGTTTCAGTATATAAAACATTTACCAAAAACTCAATATTTTCATAGGGGTTATTACATAGATTTTGAGAAAATTTCAAAAATATGACAATATTGTTTTAATGCATAGTTGCATCCTCCACTAGCGATATGATGACGTTCAAAGAGTTTTGGAGCCTTTGTTGTCTCCGTTTTCAAGCAAATAGTGATTTTTTTAGTGGTTATTCTATCGATTTAGGGAGTATTATGAAGTTTTACTAAATTAATTGATACAAAATTATAACGAGTCTCTTAGGCCATGAAAAGAGCTTAAAATACATTAATACAAATGTAGAATGTGGTTAGAAATATTAAAACAACACTAAAGATTATAGGCTTCAGTATATAAAACATTTACCAAAACTCAATATTTTAGTAGGGTTAACACATAGATTTTGAGAAAATTTCAAAAATACGAGAATATTGTTTTAATGCATAGTTGCATCCTCCACTAACGATGATGACGTTCAACGAGGTTTGGAGCCTTTGTTGTCTCCATTTTTCAAGCAAATAGTGATTTTATAGTGGTTATTCCATCGATTTAGGGAGTATTATGAAGTTTTACAAAATTAATTGATAAAAATTATAACGAGTCCTTAGACCATGAAAAGAGCTTAAAATACATTAATACAAATGTAGAATGTGGTTAGAAATATTAAAACAACACTAAAGATTATAGGCTTCAGATATAAAACATTTACCAAAACTCAATATTTTCGTAGGGTTAACACATAGATTTTGAGAAAATTTCAAAAATACAAGAATATTGTTTTAATGCATAGTTGCATCCTCCACTAACGTATGATGACGTTCAACGAGGTTTGGAGCCTTTGTTGTCTCCGTTTTTCAAGCAAATAGTGATTTTATAGTGGTTATTCTATCGATTTAGAGAGTATTATGAAGTTTTACTAAATTAATTGATAAATAATTATAACGGGTCCCTTAGACCAAGAAAAGAGCTTAAAACACATTAATACAAATGTGGAATGTGGTTAGAAATTTTAAAACAACACTAAAGATTATAGGCTTCAAGATATAAAACATTTACAAAAACTCAATATTTTAGTAGGGTTAACACATAGATTTTGAGAAAATTTCAAAAATATGACAATATTGTTTTAATGCATAGTTGCATCCTCCACTAACGCATGATGACGCTCAAAGAGGTTTGGAGCCTTTGTTGTCTCCGCTTTTCAAGCAAATAGTGATTTTATAGTGGTTATTCTATCGATTTAGGGAGTATTATGAAGTTTTACTTAATTAATTGATAAAAAATTATAACAAGTCCTTTAGACCATGAAAAGAGCTTAAAATACATTAATACAAATGTAGAATGTGGTTAGAAATTTTAAAACAACAATAAAGATTATAGGCTTTAGTATATAAAATATTTACCAAAAACTCAATATTTTCGTAGGGTTAACACATAGATTTTGAGAAAATTTCAAAAATACGAGAATATTGTTTTAATGCATAGTTGCATCCTCCACTAACGATGATGACGTTCAACGAGGTTTGGAGCCTTTGTTGTCTCCGCTTTTCAAGCAAATAGTGATTTTATTGTGGTTATTCTATCGATTTAGGAGTATTATGAAGTTTTACTAAATTAATTGATAAAAATTATAACGAGTCCCTTGGACAATGAAAAGAGCTTAAAATACATTAATACAAATGTAGAATGTGGTTAGAAATTTTAAAACAACACTAAAGATTATAGGCTTCAGTATATAAAACATTTACCAAAAACTCAATATTTTCGTAGGGTTAACACATAGATTTTGAGAAAATTTCAAAAATACGAGAATATTGTTTTAATGTATAGTTGCATCCTCCACTAACGTATGATGACGTTCAACGAGGTTTGGAGCCTTTGTTGTCTCCGTTTTTCAAGCAAATAGTGATTTTATAGTGGTTATTCTATCGATTTAGGGAGTATTATGAAGTTTTACTAAATTAATTGATAAAAAATTATAACGAGTCCCTTAGACCATGAAAAGAGCTTAAAATACATTAATACAAATGTAGAATGTGGTTAGAAATTTTAAAACAACACTAAAGATTATAGGCTTCAGTATATAAAACATTTACCAAAAACTCAATATTTTCGTAGGGTTGTTAACACATAGATTTTGAAAATTTCAAAAAATACGAGAATATTGTTTTAATGCATAGTTGCATCCTCCACTAACGTATGATGACGTTCAACTAGGTTTGGAGCCTTTGTTGTCTCCATTTTTCAAGCAAATAGTGATTTTATAGTGGTTATTCTATCGATTTAGAGAGTATTATGAAGTTTTACTAAATTAATTGATAAAAATTATAACGAGTCCCTTAGACCAAGAAAAGAGCTTAAAATACATTAATACAAATGTAGAATGTGGTTAGAAATTTTAAAACAACACTAAAGATTATAGGCTTCAGTATATAAAACATTTACCAAAACTCAATATTTTCATAGGGGTTAACACATAGATTTTGAGAAAATTTCAAAAAATACAAGAATATTGTTTTAATGCATAGTTGCATCCTCCACAAACGTATGATGACGTTCAACTAGGTTTGGAGCCTTTGTTGTCTCCGTTTTTCAAGCAAATAGTGATTTTATAGTGGTTATTCTATCAATTTAGAGAGTATTATGAAGTTTTACTAAATTAATTGATAAAAATTATAACGAGTCCCTTAGACCATGAAAAGAGCTTAAAATACATTAATACAAATGTAGAATGTGGTTAGAAATTTTAAAACAACACTAAAGATTATAGGCTTCAGATATAAAACATTTACCAAAACTCAATATTTTCGTAGGGTTAACACATAGATTTTGAGAAAATTTCAAAAATACGACAATATTGTTTTAATGCATAGTTGCATCCTCCACTAACGTATGATGACGTTCAAAGAGGTTTGGAGCCTTTGTTGTCTCCGTTTTTCAAGCAAATAGTGATTTTATTGTGGTTATTCTATCGATTTAAGGAGTATTATGAAGTTTTACTAAATTAATTGATAAAAATTATAACGAGTCCCTAGACCATGAAAAGAGCTTAAAATACATTAATACAAATGTAGAATGTGGTTAGAAATTTTAAAACAACACTAAAGATTATAGACTTCAGTATATAAAACATTTACCAAAACTCAATATTTTCGTAGGGTTAACACATAGATTTTGAGAAAATTTCAAAAATATGACAATATTGTTTTAATGCATAGTTGAATCCTCCACTAACGTATGATGACGCTCAAAGAGGTTTGGAGCCTTGTTGTCTCCGCTTTTCAAGCAAATAGTGATTTTATAGTGGTTATTCTATCGATTTAGAGAGTATTATGAAGTTTTACTAAATTAATTGATAAAAATTATAACGAGTCCCTTAGACCATGAAAAGAGCTTAAAATACATTAATACAAATGTAGAATGTGGTTAGAAATTTTAAAACAACAATAAAGATTATAGGTTTCAGTATATAAAACATTTACCAAAAACTCAATATATTCGTAGGGGTTGTTAACACATAGATTTTGAGAAAATTTCAAAAAATACGAGAATATTGTGTTAATGCATAGTTGCATCCTCCAATAACGTATGATGACGTTCAACGAAGTTTGAAGCCTTTGTTGTCTCCATTTTTCAAGCAAATAGTGATTTTATAGTGGTTATTCTATCGATTTAGGGAGTATTATGAAGTTTTACTAAATTAATTGATAAAAAATTATAACGGGTCCCTTAGACCAAGAAAAGAGCTTAAAACACATTAATACAAATGTAGAATGTGGTTAGAAATTTTAAAACAACACTAAAGATTATAGGTTTCAGTATATAAAACATTTACCAAAAACTCAATATTTTCATAGGGGTAAATACATAGATTTTGAAAAAAATTCAAAAAATACAAAAATATTGTTTTAATGCATAGTTACATCCTCCACTAACATATGATGACTTTCAAAGAGGTTTAAAGCCTTTGTTGTCTCCGTTTTCAAGCAAATAGTGATATTATAGTGGTTATTCCATCGATTTAGGGAGTATTACGAAGTTTTACAAAATTAATTTGTTACAAAATTATAACGAGTCTCTTAGGCCATGAAAAGAGCTTAAAATACATTAATACAAATGTAGAATGTGGTTAGAAATATTAAAACAACACTAAAGATTATAGGCTTCAGTATATAAAACATTTACCAAAAACTCAATATTTTCGTAGGGGTTAACACATAGATTTTGAGAAAATTTCAAAAATATGACAATATTGTTTTAATGCATAGTTACATCCTCCACTAACATATGATGACTTTCAAGAGGTTTAAAGCCTTTGTTGTCTCCATTTTTCAAGCAAATAGTGATATTATAGTGGTTATTCCATCGATTTAGGGAGTATTATGAAGTTTTACAAAATTAATTGATAAAAAATTATAACGAGTCCCTTAGACCATGAAAAGAGCTTAAAATACATTAATACAAATGTAGAATGTGGTTAAGTATTTTAAAACAACACTAATGATTATAGGCTTCAATATATAAAAAATTTACCATAAACTCAATATTTTCGTAGGGGTTAACACATAGATTTTGAGAAAATTTCAAAAAATACGAGAATATTGTTTTAATGCATAGTTGCATCCTCCACTAACGTATGATGACGTTCAACGAGGTTTGGAGCCTTTGTTGTCTCCGTTTTTCAAGCAAATAGTGATTTTATAGTGGTTATTCTATCGATTTAGGGAGTATTATGAAGTTTTACTAAATTAATTGATAAAAAATTATAACTAGTCCCTTAGACCATTAAAAGAGCTTAAAATACATTAATACAAATGTAGAATATGGTTAGAAATATCAAAACAACACTAAAGATTATAGGCTTCAGTATATAAAACATTTACCAAAAACTCAATATTTTCATAGGGTTATTACATAGATTTTGAGAAAATTTCAAAAATATGAGAATATTGTTTTAATGTATAGTTGCATCCTCCACTAACGTATGATGACGTTCAACGAGGTTTGGAGCCTTTGTTGTCTACGTTTTTCAAGCAAATAGTGATTTTATTGTGGTTATTCTATCGATTTAGGGAGTATTATGAAGTTTTACTAAATTAATTGATAAAAAATTATAACAAGTCCCTTAGACCATGAAAAGAGCTTATAATATATTAATACAAATGTAGAATATGGTTAGAAATATTAAAAAAACACTAAAGATTATAGGCTTCAGTATATAAAACATTTACCAAAAACTCAATATTTTCGTAGGGGTTTACACATAGATTTTGAGAAAATTTCAAAAAATACGACAATATTTTTGTAATGCATAGTTACATCTTCTACTAACGTATGATGACTTTCAAAGAGGTTTAAAGCCTTTGGTGTCTCCATTTTTCAAGCAAATAGTGATTTTATAGTGGTTATTCCATCGAATTAGGAAGTATTATGAAGTTTTTCTAAATTAATTGATAAAAATTATAACGAGTCCTTTTGACCAAGAAAAGAGCTTAAAACACATTAATACAAATGCAGAATGTGGTTAAAAATTTTAAAACAACACTAAAGATTATAGGTTTCAGTATATAAAACATTTACCAAAAACTCAATATTTTCGTAGGGGTTATTACGTAGATTTTGAGAAAATTTCAAAAAATATGACAAAATTGTTTTAATGCATAGTTGCATCCTCCACTAACGTATGATGACGTTCAAAGAGTTTTGGAGCCTTTGTTGTCTCCGTTTTTCAAGCAAATAGTGATTTTGTAGTGGTTATTCTATCGATTTATGGAGTATTATGAAGTTTTACTAAATTAATTGATAAAAAATTATAACGGGTCCCTTAGACCAAGGAAAGAGCTTAAAACACAATAATACAAATGTAGAATGTGGTTAGAAATTTTAAAACAACACTAAAGACTATAGGTTTCAGTATATAAAACATTTACCAAAAACTCAATATTTTCATAGGGGTTAATACGTAGATTTTGAGAAAATTTCAAAAAATACGACAATATTGTTTTAATGCATAGTTACATCATCCACTAACGTATGATGACTTTTAAAGAGGTTTAAAGCCTTTGTTGTCTCCGTTTTTCAAGAAAATAATGATTTTATAGTGGTTATTCCATCGATTTAGGGAGTATTATGAAGTTTTACAAAATTAATTGATAAAAAAATTATAACGAGTCTCTTAGGCCATGAAATGAGCTTAAAATACATTAATACAAATGTAGAATGTGGTTAGAAATTTTAAAACAACACTAAAGATTATAGGCTTCGGTATATAAAACATTTACCAAAAACTCAATATTTTCGTAGGGGTTAACACATAGATTTTGAGAAAATTTCAAAAAATACGACAATATTGTTTTAATGCATAGTTACATCCTCCACTAACGTATGATGACTTTCAAAGAGGTTTAAAGCCTTTGGTGTCTCCATTTTTCAAGCAAATAGTGATATTATAGTGGTTATTCCATCGATTTAGGGAGTATTATGAAGTTTTACAAAATTAATTGATAAAAAATTATAACGAGTCCCTTAGACCATGAAAAGAGCTTAAAATACATTAATACAAATGTAGAATGTGGTTAGAAATATTAAAACAACACTAAAGATTATAGGCTTCAGTATATAAAACATTTACCAGAAACTCAATATTCTCGTAGGGGGGGTTAACACATAGATTTTGAGAAAATTTCAAAAAATACGGGAATATTGTTTTAATGCATAGTTGCATCCTCCACTAACGTATGATGACGTTCAACGAGGTTTGGAGCTTTTGTTGTCTCCGTTTTTCAAGCAAATAGTGATTTTATAGTGGTTATTCTATCGATTTAGGGAGTATTATGAAGTTTTACTAAATTAATTGATAAAAAATTATAACTAGTCCCTTAGACCATTAAAAGAGCTTAAAATACATTAATACAAATGTAGAATATGGTTAGAAATATCAAAACAACACTAAAGATTATAGGCTTCAGTATATAAAACATTTACCAAAACTCAATATTTTCGTAGGGTTAACACATAGATTTTGAGAAAATTTCAAAAATACGACAATATTGTTTTAATGCATAGTTGCATCCTCCACTAACGTGATGATGACGTTCAACTAGGTTTGGAGCCTTTGTTGTCTCTGTTTTCAAGCAAATAGTGATTTTATAGTGGTTATTCTATCGATTTAGGAGTATTATGAAGTTTTACTAAATTAATTGATAAAAATTATAACAAGTCCCTTAGACCATGAAAAGAGCTTATAATACATTAATACAAATGTAGAATATGGTTAGAAATATTAAAACAACACTAAAGATTATAGGCTTCAAGATATAAAACATTTACCAAAACTCAATATTTTCAGTAGGGGTTAACACATAGATTTTGAGAAAATTTCAAAAATACGACAATATTGTTTTAATGCATAGTTACATCCTCCACTAACGATGATGACGTTCAAAGAGGTTTAAAGCCTTTGTTGTCTCCATTTTTCAAGCAAATAGTGATTTTATAGTGGTTATTCCATCGATTTAGGAGTATTATGAAGTTTTACTAAATTAATTGATAAAAATTATAACGAGTCTCTTAGGCCATGAAAAGAGCTTAAAACACATTAATACAAATGTAGAATGTGGTTAGAAATTTTAAAACAACACTAAAGATTATAGGTTTCAGTATATAAAACATTTACCAAAACTCAATATTTTCGTAGGGTTATTACATAGATTTTGAGAAAATTTCAAAAATATGACAATATTGTTTTAATGCATAGTTGCATCCTCCACTAACGTATGATGACGTTCAAAGAGTTTTGGAGCCTTTGTTGTCTCCGTTTTCAAGCAAATAGTGATTTTATAGTGGTTATTCTATCGATTTAGGAGTATTATGAAGTTTTACTAAATTAATTGATAAAAATTATAACGAGTCCCTTAGACCATGAAAAGAGCTTAAAACACATTAATACAAATGTAGAATGTGGTTAGAAATTTTAAAACAACACTAAAGATTATAGGTTTCAGTATATAAAACATTTACCAAAACTCAATATTTTCATAGGGGTTAACACATAGATTTTGAGAAAATTTCAAAAATAATGACAATATTGTTTTAATGCATAGTTACATCCTCCACTAACGATGATGACGTTCAAAGAGGTTTAAAGCCTTTGTTGTCTCCGTTTTTCAAGAAAATAGTGATTTTATAGTGGTTATTCCATCGATTTAGGGAGTATTATGAAGTTTTACAAAATTAATTGATAAAAAAATTATAACGAGTCTCTTAGGCCATGAAAAGAGCTTAAAATACATTAATACAAATGTAGAATGTGGTTAGAAATTTTAAAACAACACTAAAGATTATAGGCTTCATATATAAAACATTTACCAAAACTCAATATTTTCATAGGGGTTAACACATAGATTTTGAGAAAATTTCAAAAATATGACAATATTGTTTTAATGCATAGTTACATCCTCCACTAACGTGATGATGACTTTCAAAGAGGTTTAAAGCCTTTGTTGTCTCCATTTTTCAAGCAAATAGTGATTTTATAGTGGTTATTCCATCGATTTAGGAGTATTATGAAGTTTTACAAAATTAATTGATAAAAAATTATAACGAGTCCCTTAGACCATGAAAAGAGCTTAAAATACATTAATACAAATGTAGAATGTGGTTAAAAATTTTAAAACAACACTAAAGATTATAGGCTTCAAGATATAAAACATTTACCAAAACTCAATATTTTCGTAGGGGTTAACACATAGATTTTGAAAATTTCAAAAATAATGACAATATTGTTTTAATGCATAGTTGCATCCTCCACTAACGTGATGATGACGCTCAACGAGGTTTGGAGCCTTTGTTGTCTCCGTTTTCAAGCAAATAGTGATTTTATAGTGGTTATTCTATCGATTTAGAGTATTATGAAGTTTTACTAAATTAATTGATAAAAATTATAACAAGTCCCTTAGACCATGAAAAGAGCTTAAAATACATTAATACAAATGTAGAATGTGGTTAGAAATTTTAAAACAACACTAAAGATTATAGGCTTCATATATAAAACATTTACAAAAACTCAATATTTTCGTAGGGGTTAACACATAGATTTTGAGAAAATTTCAAAAAATACGACAATATTGTTTTAATGCATAGTTGCATCCTCCACTAACGTATGATGATGTTCAAAGAGGTTTGGAGCCTTTGTTGTCTCCGTTTTTCAAGCAAATAGTGATTTTATAGTGGTTATTCTATCGATTTAGGGAGTATTATGAAGTTTTACTAAATTAATTGATAAAAATTATAACAAGTCCCTTAGACCATGAAAAGAGCTTAAAATACATTAATACAAATGTAGAATGTGGTTAGAAATTTTAAAACAACACTAAAGATTATAGGCTTCAGTATATAAAACATTTACCAAAACTCAATATTTTCATAGGGGTAAATACATAGATTTTGAAAAAAATTCAAAAAATACGACAATATTGTTTTAATGCATAGTTACATCCTCCACTAACGTATGATGACTTTCAAAGAGGTTTAAAGCCTTTGGTGTCTCCATTTTTCAAGCAAATAGTGATATTATAGTGGTTTTTCCATCGATTTAGAGAGTATTATGAAGTTTTACAAAATTAATTGATAAAAATTATAGCGAGTCCCTTAGACCAAGAAAAGAGCTTAAAACACATTAATACAAATGCAGAATGTGGTTAAAAATTTTAAAACAACACTAAAGATTATAGGTTTCAGTATATAAAACATTTACCAAAAACTCAATATTTTCGTAGGGGTTATTACATAGATTTTGAGAAAATTTCAAAAAATATGACAATATTGTTTTAATGCATAGTTGCATCCTCCACTAACGTATGATGACGTTCAAAGAGTTTTGGAGCCTTTGTTGTCTCCGTTTTTCAAGCAAATAGTGATTTTATAGTGGTTATTCTATCGATTTATGGAGTATTATGAAGTTTTACTAAATTAATTGATAAAAAATTATAACGGGTCCCTTAGACCAAGAAAAGAGCTTAAAACACATTAATACAAATGTAGAATGTGGTTAGAAATTTTAAAACAACACTAAAGATTATAGGTTTCAGTATATAAAACATTTACCAAAAACTCAATATTTTCATAGGGGTTAACACATAGATTTTGAGAAAATTTCAAAAAATACGACAATATTGTTTTAATGCATAGTTACATCCTCCACTAACGTATGATGACTTTCAAAGAGGTTTAAAGCCTTTGTTGTCTCCGTTTTTCAAGCAAATAATGATTTTATAGTGGTTATTCCATCGATTTAGGGAGTATTATGAAGTTTTACAAAATTAATTGATAAAAATTATAACAAGTCCCTTAGACCATGAAAAGAGCTTAAAATACATTAATACAAATGTAGAATGTGGTTAGAAATTTTAAAACAACACTAAAGATTATAGGCTTCAGTATATAAAACATTTACCAAAAACTCAATATTTTCGTAGGGGTTAACACATAGATTTTGAGAAAATTTCAAAAAATATGACAATATTGTTTTAATGCATAGTTGCATCCTCCACTAACGATGATGACGCTCAAAGAGTTTTGGAGCCTTTGTTGTCTCGCTTTTCAAGCAAATAGTGATTTTATAGTGGTTATTCTATCGATTTAGGGAGTATTATGAAGTTTTACTAAATTAATTGATAAAAATTATAACGGTCCCTTAGACCATGAAAAGAGCTTAAAATACATTAATAAAATGTAGAATGTGGTTAGAAATTTTAAAACAACACTAAAGATTATAGGCTTCAGTATATAAAACATTTACCAAAAACTCAATATTTTCATAGGGGTTAACACATAGATTTTGAGAAAATTTCAAAAATACGACAATATTGTTTTAATGCATAGTTACATCCTCCACTAACGATGATGACTTTCAAAGAGGTTTGAGCCTTTGTTGTCTCCATTTTTCAAGCAAATAGTGATTTTATAGTGGTTATTCTATCGATTTAGGGAGTATTATGAAGTTTTACTAAATTAATTGATAAAAATTATAACGAGTCCCTTAGACCATGAAAAGAGCTTAAAATACATTAATACAAATGTAGAATGTGGTTAGAAATTTTAAAACAACACTAAAGATTATAGGCTTCACTATATAAAACATTTATCAAAAACTCAATATTTCGTAGGGGGTTTTAACACATAGATTTTGAGAAAATTTCAAAAAAATATGACAATATTGTTTTAATGCATAGTTGCATCCTCCACTAACGATGATGACTTTCAAAGAGGTTTGGAGCCTTTGTTGTCTCCATTTTTCAAGCAAATAGTGATTTTATAGTGGTTATTCTATCGATTTAGAGTATTATGAAGTTTTACTAAATTAATTGATTAAAAAATTATAACGATTCCCTTATAATATGAAAAGAGCTTCAAATACATTAATACAAATGTAGAATGTGGTTAAAAATTTTAAACAGCACTAAAGATTAGAGGCTTCAGTATATAAAACATTTACCAACAACTCAATATTTTCGAAGTGGTTAACCACATAGATTTTGAGAAAATTTCAAAAATATGACAATATTGTTTTAATGCATAGTTGCATCCTCCACTAACGATGATGACGTTCAACGAGGTTTGGAGCCTTGTTGTCTCCGCTTTTCAAGCAAATAGTGATTTTATAGTGGTTATTCTATCGATTTAGGGAGTATTATGAAGTTTTACTAAATTAATTGATAAAAAATTATAACGAGTCCCTTAGACCATGAAAAGAGCTTAAAATACATTAATACAAATGTAGAATATGGTTAGAAATATCAAAACAACACTAAAGATTATAGGCTTCAGTATATAAAACATTTACCAAAAACTCAATATTTTCGTAGGGGTTAACACATAGATTTTGAGAAAATTTCAAAAATACGAGAATATTGTTTTAATGCATAGTTGCATCTTCCACTAGCGTATGATGACTTTCAAAGAGGTTTGGAGCCTTTGTTGTCTCCGCTTTTCAAGCAAATAGTGATTTTATAGTGGTTATTCTATCGATTTAGGAGTATTATGAAGTTTTACTAAATTAATTGATAAAAATTATAACAAGTCCCTTAGACCATGAAAAGAGCTTAAAATACATTAATACAAATGTAGAATGTGGTTAGAAATTTTAAAACAACACTAAAGATTATAGGCTTCAGTATATAAAACATTTACCAAAAACTCAATATTTTAGTAGGGGTTAACACATAGATTTTGAGAAAATTTCAAAAATAATGACAATATTGTTTTAATGCATAGTTACATCCTCCACTAACGTATGATGACTTTCAAAGAGGTTTAAAGCCTTTGGTGTCTCCATTTTCAAGCAAATAGTGATTTTATAGTGGTTATTCCATCGAATTAGGAAGTATTATGAAGTTTTACTAAATTAATTGATAAAAATTATAACGAGTCCCTTAGACCAAGAAAAGAGCTTAAAACACATTAATACAAATGTAGAATGTGGTTAGAAATTTTAAAACAACACTAAAGATTATAGGTTTCAGTATATAAAACATTTACCAAAAACTCAATATTTTCATAGGGGTTAACACATAGATTTTGAGAAAATTTCAAAAATATGACAATATTGTTTTAATGCATAGTTGCATCCTCCACTAACGATGATGACGTTCAAAGAGTTTTGGAGCCTTTGTTGTCTCCGTTTTCAAGCAAATAGTGATTTTATAGTGGTTATTCTATCGATTTAGGAGTATTATGAAGTTTTACTAAATTAATTGATAAAAATTATAACGGTCCCTTAGACCAAGAAAAGAGCTTAAAACACATTAATACAAATGTAGAATGTGGTTAGAAATTTTAAAACAACACTAAAGATTATAGGTTTCAGTATATAAAACATTTACCAAAACTCAATATTTTCATAGGGTTAACACATAGATTTTGAGAAAATTTCAAAAATATGACAATATTGTTTTAATGCATAGTTACATCATCCACTAACGTATGATGACTTTTAAAGAGGTTTAAAGCCTTTGTTGTCTCCGTTTTTCAAGAAAATAATGATTTTATAGTGGTTATTCCATCGATTTAGGGAGTATTATGAAGTTTTACAAAATTAATTGATAAAAAAATTATAACGAGTCTCTTAGGCCATGAAATGAGCTTAAAATACATTAATACAAATGTAGAATGTGGTTAGAAATTTTAAAACAACACTAAAGATTATAGGCTTCGGTATATAAAACATTTACCAAAAACTCAATATTTTCGTAGGGGTTAACACATAGATTTTGAGAAAATTTCAAAAAATATGACAATATTGTTTTAATGCATAGTTACATCTTCTACTAACGTATGATGACTTTCGAAGAGGTTTAAAGCCTTTAGTGTCTCCATTTTTCAAGCAAATAGTGATATTATAGTGGTTATTCCATCGATTTAGGGAGTATTATGAAGTTTTACAAAATTAATTGATAAAAAATTATAACGAGTCCCTTAGACCATGAAAAGAGCTTAAAATACATTAATACAAATGTAGAATGTGGTTAAAAATTTTAAAACAACACTAAAGATTATAGGCTTCAGTATATAAAAAATTTACCAAAAACTCAATATTTTCGTAGGGTTAACACATAGATTTTGAGAAAATTTCAAAAAATATGACAATATTGTTTTAATGCATAGTTGCATCCTCCACTAACGTATGATGACGTTCAAAGAGTTTTGGAGCCTTTGTTGTCTCGTTTTCAAGCAAATAGTGATTTTATAGTGGTTATCTATCGATTTAGGGAGTATTATGAAGTTTTACTAAATTAATTGATAAAAATTATAACGAGTCTCTTAGGCCATGAAAAGAGCTTAAAATACATTAATACAAATGTAGAATGTGGTTAGAAATATTAAAACAACACTAAAGATTATAGGCTTCAGTATATAAAACATTTACCAAAAACTCAATATTTTCGTAGGGTTAACACATAGATTTTGAGAAAATTTCAAAAATACGACAATATTGTTTTAATGAATAGTTGCATCCTCCACCAACGTATGATGACGTTCAACTAGGTTTGGAGCCTTTGTTGTCTCTGTTTTTCAAGCAAATAGTGATTTTATAGTGGTTATTCTATCGATTTAGGGAGTATTATGAAGTTTTACTAAATTAATTGATAAAAAATTATAACGGGTCCCTTAGACCAAGAAAAGAGCTTAAAACACATTAATACAAATGTAGAATGTGGTTAGAAATTTTAAAACAACACTAAAGATTATAGGTTTCAGTATATAAAACATTTACCAAAAACTCAATATTTTCGTAGGGGTTATTACATAGATTTTGAGAAAATTTCAAAAAATATGACAATATTGTTTTAATGCATAGTTGCATCCTCCACTAACGTATGATGACGTTCAAAGAGTTTTGGAGCCTTTGTTGTCTCTGTTTTTCAAGCAAATAGTGATTTTATAGTGGTTATCTATCGATTTAGGGAGTATTATGAAGTTTTACTAAATTAATTGATAAAAAATTATAACGAGTCTCTTAGGCCATGAAAAGAGCTTAAAATACATTAATACAAATGTAGAATGTGGTTAGAAATTTTAAAACAACACTAAAGATTATAGGCTTCAGTATATAAAACATTTACCAAAAACTCAATATTTTCGTAGGGTTAACACATAGATTTTGAGAAAATTTCAAAAATATGACAATATTGTTTTAATGCATAGTTGCATCCTCCACTAACGATGATGATGTTCAAAGAGTTTTGGAGCCTTTGTTGTCTCCGTTTTCAAGCAAATAGTGATTTTATAGTGGTTATCTATCGATTTAGAGTATTATGAAGTTTTACTAAATTAATTGATAAAAATTATAATGAGTCCCTTAGACCATGAAA
Organism: Brassica carinata; assembly: GCA_016771965.1. Lineage (NCBI taxonomy): Eukaryota > Viridiplantae > Streptophyta > Magnoliopsida > Brassicales > Brassicaceae > Brassica > Brassica carinata. Next base: position 65,228,664 of record CM028699.1, read on the forward strand.
AGAGCTTAAAATACATAATACAAATGTAGAATGTTGTTAGAAATTTTAAAACAACACTAAAGATTATAGGCTTCAGTATATAAAACATTTACCAAAACCTCAATATTTTCATAGGGTTAACACATAGATTTTGAGAAAATTTCAAAAATACGACAATATTGTTTTAATGCATAGTTACATCCTCCACTAACGTATGATGACTTTCAAAGAGGTTTAAAGCCTTTGTTGTCTCCGCTTTTCAAGCAAATAGTGATTTTATAGTGGTTATTCCATCGATTTAGGAGTATTATGAAGTTTTACAAAATTAATTGATAAAAAATTATAACGAGTCTCTTAGGCCATGAAAAGAGCTTAAAATACATTAATACAAATGTAGAATGGTTAGAAATTTTAAAACAACACTAAAGATTATAGGCTTCAGTATATAAAACATTTTCCAAAACTCAATATTTTCGTAGGGTTAACACATAGATTTTGAGAAAATTTAAAACAACACTAAAGATTATAGGCTTCAGTATATAAAACATTTACCAAAAACTCAATATTTTCGTAGGGTTAACACATAGATTTTGAAAATTTCAAAAATATGACAATATTGTTTTAATGCATAGTTGCATCCTCCACTAACGATGATGACGTTCAACGAGGTTTGGAGCCTTTGTTGTCTCCGCTTTTCAAGCAAATAGTGATTTTATAGTGGTTATTCTATCGATTTAGGAGTATTATGAAGTTTTACTAAATTAATTGATAAAAATTATAACAAGTCCCTTAGACCATGAAAAGAGCTTAAAATACATTAATACAAATGTAGAATATGGTTAGAAATATTAAAACAACACTAAAGATTATAGGCTTCAGTATATAAAACATTTACCAAAAACTCAATATTTTTAGTAGGGGTTAACACATAGATTTTGAGAAAATTTCAAAAATATGACAATATTGTTTTAATGCATAGTTGCATCCTCCACTAACGATGATGACGTTCAAAGAGGTTTAAAGCCTTTGTTGTCTCCGTTTTCAAGCAAATAGTGATTTTATAGTGGTTATTCCATCGATTTAGGAGTATTATGAAGTTTTACAAAATTAATTGATAAAAATTATAATGAGTCCCTTAGACCAAGAAAAGAGCTTAAAATACATTAATACAAATATAGAATGTGGTTATAAATTTTAAAACAACAATAAAGATTATAGGCTTCAGTATATAAAACATTTACAAAAACTCAATATTTTCGTAGGGGTTAACACATAGATTTTGAGAAAATTTTAAAACAACACTAAAGATTATAGGCTTCAGTATATAAAACATTTACCAAAACTCAATATTTTTAGTAGGGGTTAACACATAGATTTTGAGAAAATTTTAAAACAACACTAAAGATTATAGGTTTCAGTATATAAAACATTTACCAAAAACTCAATATTTTCGTAGGGGTTAACACATAGATTTTGAGAAAATTTCAAAAATACGACAATATTGTTTTAATGCATAGTTGCATCCTCCACTAACATATGATGATGTTCAAAGAGGTTTGGAGCCTTTGTTGTCTCCGTTTTTCAAGAAAATAGTGATTTTATAGTGGTTATTCCATCGATTTAGGGAGTATTATGAAGTTTTACTAAATTAATTGATAAAAATTATAACGATTCCCTTATACCATGAAAAAAAATCTTAAAATACATTAATACAAATATAGAATGTGGTTAGAAATTTTAAAACAACACTAAAGATTATAGGCTTCAGTATATAAAACATTTACCAAAAACTCAATATTTTTAGTAGGGGTTGTTAACACATAGATTTTGAAAATTTCAAAAATACGATAATATTGTTTTAATGCATAGTTGCATCCTCCACTAACATATGATGACGTTCAACTAGGTTTGGAGCCTTTGTTGTCTCCGTTTTTCAAGAAAATAGTGATTTTATAGTGGTTATTCATCGATTTAGGGAGTATTATGAAGTTTTACTAAATTAATTGATAAAAATTATAATGAGTCCCTTAGACCATGAAAAGAGCTTAAAATACATTAATACAAATGTAGAATGGTTAGAAATTTTAAAACAACACTAAAGATTATAGGCTTCAGATATAAAACATTTACCAAAAACTCAATATTTTCATAGGGGTTAACACATAGATTTTGAGAAAATTTCAAAAAATACGACAATATTGTTTTAATGCGTAATTGCATCTTCCACTAGCGTATGATGACTTTCAAAGAGGTTTATAGCTTTTGATGTCTCCGTTTTTCAAGCAAATAGTGATTTTATAGTGGTTATTCTTTCAATTTAGTGAGTATTATGAAGTTTTACTAAATTGATTGATAAAAAATTATAACAAGTCCCTTAGACCATGAAAAGAGCTTAAAATACATTAATACAAATGTAGAATGGTTAGAAATTTTAAAACAACACTAAAGATTATAGGTTTCAGTATATAAAACATTTACCAAAAACTCAATATTTTCGTAGGGGTTATTACATAGATTTTGAGAAAATTTCAAAAAATATGACCATATTGTTTTAATGCATAGTTGCATCCTCCACTAACATATGATGACGTTCAACGAGGTTTGGAGTCTTTGTTGTCTCCATTTTTCAAACAAATAGTGATTTTATAGTGGTTATTCTATCGATTTAGGAGTATTATGAAGTTTTACTAAATTAATTGATAAAAATTATAACGAGTCCCTTAGACCATGAAAAGAGCTTAAAATACATTAATAAAAATGTAGAATGTGGTTATAAATTTTAAAACAACACTAAAGATTATAGGTTTCAGTATATAAAACATTTACCAAAAACTCAATATTTTCGTAGGGGTTAACACATAGATTTTGAGAAAATTACAAAAATACGAGAATATTGTTTTAATGCATAGTTGCATCCTCCACTAACGTGATGATGACGTTCAAAGAGGTTTGGAGCCTTTGTTGTCTCCGCTTTTCAAGCAAATAGTGATTTTATAGTGGTTATTCTATCGATTTAGGAGTATTATGAAGTTTTACTAAATTAATTGATAAAAATTATAACGAGTCCCTTAGACCATAAAAAGAGCTTAAAATACATTAATACAAATGTAGAATGTGGTTAGAAATTTTAAAACAACACTAAAGATTATAGACTTCAGTATATAAAACATTTAGCAAAAACTCAATATTTTCATAAGGGTTAACACATAGATTTTGAGAAAATTTCAAAAAATACGACAATATTGTTTTAATGCGTAATTGCATCCTCCACTAGCGTATGATGACGTTCAAAGAGGTTTAAAGCCTTTGTTGTCTCCGCTTTTCAAGCAAATAGTGATTTTATAGTGGTTATTCTATCAATTTAGTGAGTATTATGAAGTTTTACTAAATTGATTGATAAAAAATTATAACAAGTCCCATAGACCTTGAAAAGAGGTTAAAATACATTAATACAAATGTAGAATGTGGTTAGAAATTTTAAAACAACACTAAAGATTATAGGTTTCAGTATATAAAACATTTACCAAAAACTCAATATTTTCGTAGGGGTTATTACATAGATTTTGAGAAAATTTCAAAAAATATGACCATATTGTTTTAATGCATAGTTGCATCCTCCACTAACATATGATGACGTTCAACGAGGTTTGGAGTCTTTGTTGTCTCCATTTTTCAAACAAATAATGATTTTATAGTGGTTATTCTATCGATTTAGGGAGTATTATGAATTTTTACTAAATTAATTGATAAAAAATTATAACGAGTCCCTTAGACAATGAAAAGAGCTTAAAATACATTAATAAAAATGTAGAATGTGGTTATAAATTTTAAAACAACACTAAAGATTATAGGTTTCAGTATATAAAACATTTACCAAAAACTCAATATTTTCGTAGGGGTTAACACATAGATTTTGAGAAAATTACAAAAAATACGAGAATATTGTTTTAATGCATAGTTGCATCCTCCACTAACGTATGATGACGTTCAAAGAGGTTTGGAGCCTTTGTTGTCTCGTTTTTCAAGCAAATAGTGATTTTATAGTGGTTATTCAATCGATTTAGGGAGTATTATGAATTTTTACTAAATTAATTGATAAAAAATTATAATGAGTCCCTTAGACCATAAAAAGAGCTTAAAATACATTAATACAAATGTAGAATGTGGTTAGAAATTTTAAAACAACACTAAAGATTATAGACTTCAGTATATAAAACATTTAGCAAAAACTCAATATTTTCATAAGGGTTAACACATAGATTTTGAGAAAATTTCAAAAAATACGACAATATTGTTTTAATGCATAGTTGCATCCTCCACTAACGATGATGACGTTCAAAGAGGTTTAAAGCCTTTGTTGTCTCCGTTTTTCAAGCAAATAGTGATTTTATAGTGGTTATTCTTTCAATTTAGTGAGTATTATGAAGTTTTACTAAATTAATTGATAAAAAATTATAACGAGTCCCTTAGACCATGAAAAGAGCTTAAAATACATTAATACAAATGTAGAATGTGGTTAGAAATTTTAAAACAACACTAAAGATTATAGGTTTCAGTATATAAAACATTTACCAAAACTCAATATTTTAGTAGGGTTATTACATAGATTTTGAGAAAATTTCAAAAATATGACAATATTGTTTTAATGCATAGTTGCATCCTCCACTAACGTATGATGACGTTCAAAGAGTTTTGGAGCCTTTGTTGTCTCCGTTTTCAAGCAAATAGTGATTTTATAGTGGTTATTCTATCGATTTAGGGAGTATTATGAAGTTTTACTAAATTAATTGATAAAAATTATAACGATTCCCTTATACCATGAAAAGAGCTTAAAATACATTAATACAAATGTAGAATGTGGTTAGAAATTTTAAAACAACACTAAAGATTATAGGCTTCAGTATATAAAACATTTACCAAAACTCAATATTTTCGTAGGGGTTAACACATAGATTTTGAGAAAATTTCAAAAATACGACAATATTGTTTTAATGCATAGTTGCATCCTCCACTAACATATGATGACGTTCAAAAAGGTTTGGAGCCTTTGTTGTCTCTCGTTTTCAAGAAAAAAGTGATTTTATAGTGGTTATTCCATCGATTTAGGGAGTATTATGAAGTTTTATTAAATTAATTGATAAAAATTATAACGATTCCCTTATACCATGAAAATAGCTTAAAATACATTAATAAAAATGTAGAAGGTGGTTAGAAATTTTAAAACAACACTAAAGATTATAGGCTTCAGATATAAAACATTTACCAAAACTCAATATTTTCGTAGGGGTTAACACATAGATTTTGAGAAAATTTCAAAAAATTCGACAATATTGTTTTAATGCATAGTTGCATCCTCCACTAACATATGATGATGTTCAAAGAGGTTTGGAGCCTTTGTTGTCTCCGTTTTTCAAGAAAATAGTGATTTTATAGTGGTTATTCCATCGATTTAGGGAGTATTATGAAGTTTTACTAAATTAATTGATAAAAATTATAACGATTCCCTTATACCATGAAAAGAGCTTAAAATACATTAATACAAATGTAGAATGTGGTTAGAAATTTTAAAACAACACTAAAGATTATAGGTTTCAGTATATAAAACATTTACCGAAAACTCAATATTTTAGTAGGGTTAACACATAGATTTTGAGAAAATTTCAAAAATATGACAATATTGTTTTAATGCATAGTTGCATCCTCCACTAACGATGATGACGTTCAAAGAGGTTTGGAACCTTTGTTGTCTCCGTTTTTCAAGCAAATAGTGATTTTATAGTGGTTATTCTATCGATTTAGGGAGTATTATGAAGTTTTACTAAATTAATTGATAAAAATTATAATGAGTCCCTTAGACCATGAAAAGAGCTTAAAATACATTAATAAAATGTAGAATGTGGTTAGAAATTTTAAAACAACACTAAAGATTATAGGTTTCAGTATATAAAACATTTACCAAAACTCAATATTTTAGTAGGGGTTAACACATAGATTTTGAAAATTTCAAAAAATACGACAATATTGTTTTAATGCATAGTTGCATCCTCCACTAACGTATGATGACGTTCAAAGAGGTTTGGAGCCTTTGTTGTCTCGTTTTTCAAGCAAATAGTGATTTTATAGTGGTTATTCAATCGATTTAGGGAGTATTATGAATTTTTACTAAATTAATTGATAAAAAATTATAATGAGTCCCTTAGACCATAAAAAGAGCTTAAAATACATTAATACAAATGTAGAATGTGGTTAGAAATTTTAAAACAACACTAAAGATTATAGACTTCAGTATATAAAACATTTAGCAAAAACTCAATATTTTCATAAGGGTTAACACATAGATTTTGAGAAAATTTCAAAAAATACGACAATATTGTTTTAATGCGTAATTGCATCCTCCACTAGCGTATGATGACTTTCAAAGAGGTTTATAGCTTTTGATGTCTCCGTTTTTCAAGCAAATAGTGATTTTATAGTGGTTATTCTTTCAATTTAGTGAGTATTATGAAGCTTTACCAAATTTATTGGTAAAAAATTATAACGAGTCCCATAGACCTTGAAAAGAGGTTAAAATACATTAATACAAATGTAGAATGTGGTTAGAAATTTTAAAACAACACTAAAGATTATAGGTTTCAGTATATAAAACATTTACCAAAAACTCAATATTTTTGTAGGGGTTATTACATAGATTTTGAGAAAATTTCAAAAAATATGACCATATTGTTTTAATGCATAGTTGCATCCTCCACTAAAGTATGATGACTTTCAATGAGTTTTAGAACCTTTGTTGTCTCCGTTTTTCATGCAAATCGTTATTTTATAGTGGTTATTCTATCGATTTTGGGAGTATTATGAAGTTTTACTAAATTAATTGATAAAAAATTATAACGAGTATCCTAGGCCATGAAAAGAGCTTAAAATACATTAATACAAATGTAGAATGTGGTTAGAAATTTTAAAACAACACTAAAGATTATAGGCTTCAGATATAAAACATTTACCAAAACTCAATATTTTCGTAGGGTTAACACATAGATTTTGAGAAAATTTCAAAAAATATGAGAATATTGTTTTAATGCCTAGTTGCATCCTCCACTAACGTATGATGACGTTCAAAGAGATTTGGAGCCTTTGTTGTCAACATTTTTCAAGCAAATAGTGATTTTATAGTGGTTATTCCTTCAATTTAGGGAGAATTATGGAGTTTTACTAAATTAATTGATAAAAAATTATAACGAGTCCCTTATACCATGAGAAAATCTTAAAGTACCTTAACAAAATTTAGAATGTGGTTAGAAATTTTAAAACAACACTAAAGATTATAGGCTTCAGTATATAAAACATTTACCAAAACTCAATATTTTCATAGGGGTTAACACATAGATTTTGAGAAAATTTCAAAAAATACGACAATATTGTTTTAATGCATAGTTGCATCCTCCACTAACGTATGATGATGTTGAAAGAGGTTTGGAGCCTTTGTTGTCTTCGTTTTTCAAAAAAACAGTGATTTTATAGTGGTTATTCTATCAATTTAGGGAGTATTATGAAGTTTTACTAAATTAATTAATAAAAAATTATAACGAGCCCCTTAAACAATGAAAATAGCTTAAAATACATTAATACAAATCTAGAATGTGGTTAGAAATTTTAAAACAACACTAAAGATTATAGGTTTCAGTATATAAAACATTTACCAAAACTCAATATTTTCGTAGGGTTAACACATAGATTTTGAGAAAATTTCAAAAATACGACAATATTGTTTTAATGCATAGTTGCATCCTCCACTAACGATATGATGACGTTCAAAGAGTTTTGGAGCCTTTGTTGTCTCCGCTTTTCAAGCAAATAGTGATTTTATAGTGGTTATTCTATCGATTTATGGAGTATTATGAAGTTTTACTAAATTAATTGATAAAAAATTATAATGAGTCCCTTAGACCATGAAAAGAGCTTAAAATAGATTAATAAAAATGTAGAATGTGGTTATAAATTTTAAAACAACACTAAAGATTATAGGCTTCAGTATATAAAATATTTACCAAAAACTCAATATTTTCGTAGGGGTTATTACATAGATTTTGAGAAAATTTCAAAAATATGACAATATTGTTTTAATGCATAGTTGCATCCTCCACTAACGATGATGACGTTCAAAGAGTTTTGGAGCCTTTGTTGTCTCCGCTTTTCAAGCAAATAGTGATTTTATAGTGGTTATTCTATCGATTTAGGGAGTATTATGAAGTTTTACTAAGTTAATTGATAAAAAATTATAACGAGTCCCTTAGAACAAGAAAAGAGCATAAAATACGTTAATACAAATGTAAAGTGTGGTTAGAAAATTTAAAACAACACTAAAGATTATAGGCTTCAGTTTATAAAACATTTACCAAAAAAATATTATTTTCGTAGGGGGGGTTAACACATAGATTTTGAGAAAATTTCAAAAATATGACAATATTGTTTTAATGCATAGTTGCATCCTCCACTAACGTATGATGATGTTCAAAGAGGTTTGGAACCTTTGTTGTCTCCGTTTTCAAGCAAATAGTGATTTTATAGTGGTTATTCTATCAATTTAGGGAGTATTATGAAGTTTTACTAAATTAATTGATAAAAAATTATAACGAGTCCCTTAGACCATGAAAAGAGCTTAAAATACATTAATACAAATGTAGAATGTGGTTAGAAATTTTAAAACAACACTAAAGATTATAGGCTTCAGATATAAAACATTTTCCAAAACTCAATATTTTCGTAGGGGTTAACACATAGATTTTGAGAAAATTTCAAAAATATGACAATATTGTTTTAATGCATAGTTGCATCCTCCACTAACGTATGATGACGTTCAAAGAGGTTTGGAGCCTTTGTTGTCTCCGCTTTTCAAGCAAATAGTGATTTTATAGTGGTTATTCTATCAATTTAGGAGTATTATGAAGTTTTACTAAATTAATTGATAAAAATTATAACGAGTCCCTTAGACCATGAAAAGAGCTTAAAATACATTAATACAAATGTAGAATGTGGTTAGAAATTTTAAAACAACACTAAAGATTATAGGCTTCAGATATAAAACATTTACCAAAACTCAATATTTTCGTAGGGGGTTAACACATAGATTTTGAGAAAATTTCAAAAAATACGACAATATTGTTTTAATGCATAGTTGCATCCTCCACTAACGTATGATGATGTTCAAAGAGGTTTGGAGCCTTTGTTGTCTCCGTTTTTCAAGCAAATAGTGATTTTATAGTGGTTATTCTATCAATTTAGGAGTATTATGAAGTTTTACTAAATTAATTGATAAAAATTATAACGAGTCCCTTAGACCATGAAAAGAGCTTAAAATACATTAATACAAATGTAGAATGTGGTTAGAAATTTTAAAACAACACTAAAGATTATAGGCTTCAGTATATAAAACATTTTCCAAAAACTCAATATTTTCGTAGGGGTTAACACATAGATTTTGAGAAAATTTCAAAAATATGACAATATTGTTTTAATGCATAGTTGCATCCTCCACTAACGTATGATGACGTTCAAAGAGGTTTGGAGCCTTTGTTGTCTCCGCTTTTCAAGCAAATAGTGATTTTATAGTGGTTATTCTATCAATTTAGGAGTATTATGAAGTTTTACTAAATTAATTGATAAAAATTATAACGAGTCCCTTAGACCATGAAAAGAGCTTAAAATACATTAATACAAATGTAGAATGTGGTTAGAAATTTTAAAACAACACTAAAGATTATAGGCTTCAGTATATAAAACATTTACCAAAACTCAATATTTTCGTAGGGGTTAACACATAGATTTTGAGAAAATTTCAAAAATACGACAATATTGTTTTAATGCATAGTTGCATCCTCCACTAACGTATGATGACGTTCAAAGAGGTTTGGAGCCTTTGTTGTCTCCGCTTTTCAAGCAAATAGTGATTTTATAGTGGTTATTCTATCAATTTAGGAGTATTATGAAGTTTTACTAAATTAATTGATAAAAATTATAACGAGTCCCTTAGACCATGAAAAGAGCTTAAAATACATTAATACAAATGTAGAATGTGGTTAGAAATTTTAAAACAACACTAAAGATTATAGGCTTCAGTATATAAAACATTTACCAAAACTCAATATTTTCATAGGGGTTAACACATAGATTTTGAGAAAATTTCAAAAATACGACAATATTGTTTTAATGCATAGTTGCATCCTCCACTAACGTATGATGACGTTCAAAGAGGTTTGGAACCTTTGTTGTCTTCGTTTTTCACGCAAATAGTGATTTTATAGTGGTTAGTCTATCGATTTAAGGAGTATTATGAAGTTTTACAAAATTAATTGATAAAAAATTATAACGAGTCCCTTAGACCATGAAAAGAGCTTAAAATACATTAATACAAATGTAGAATATGGTTAGAAATTTTAAAACAACACTAAAGATTATAGGCTTCAGATATAAAACATTTACAAAAACTCAATATTTTCGTAGGGTTAACACATAGATTTTGAGAAAATTTCAAAAATACGAGAATATTTTTTTAATGCATAGTTGCATCCTCCACTAACGTATGATGACGTTCAAAGAGGTTTGGAGCCTTTGTTGTCTCCGTTTTCAAGCAAATAGTGATTTTATAGTGGTTATTCTATCGATTTATGGAGTATTATGAAGTTTTACTAAATTAATTGATAAAAAATTATAACGAGTCCCTTAGATGATGAAAAGAGCTTAAAATACATTAATACAAATGTAGAATGTGGTTAGAAATTTTAAAACAACACTAAAGATTATAGGCTTCAATATATAAAACATTTACCAAAACTCAATATTTTCGTAGGGTTAACACATAGATTTTGAGAAAATTTCAAAAATACGAGAATATTGTTTTAATGCATAGTTGCATCCTCCACTAACGTATGATGACGTTCAAAGAGTTTTGGAGCCTTTGTTGTCTCCGTTTTTCAAGCAAATAGTGATTTTATAGTGGTTATTCTATCGATTTAGGGAGTATTATGAAGTTTTACAAAATTAATTGATAAAAAATTATAACGAGTCCCTTAGACCATGAAAAGAGCTTAAAATACATTAATACAAATGTAGAATATGGTTAGAAATTTTAAAACAACACTAAAGATTATAGGCTTCAGTATATAAAACATTTACAAAAACTCAATATTTTCGTAGGGGTTAACACATAGATTTTGAGAAAATTTCAAAAATACGAGAATATTGTTTTAATGCATAGTTGCATCCTCCACTAACGTATGATGACGTTCAAAGAGGTTTGGAGCCTTTGTTGTCTCCGTTTTTCAAGCAAATAGTGATTTTATAGTGGTTATTCTATCGATTTAGGGAGTATTATGAAGTTTTACTAAATTAATTGATAAAAAATTATAACGAGTCCCTTAGACCATGAAAAGAGCTTAAAATACATTAATACAAATGTAGAATGTGGTTAGAAATTTTAAAACAACACTAAAGATTATAGGCTTCAGTATATAAAACATTTACCAGAAACTCAATATTTTCGTAGGGGTTAACACATAGATTTTGAGAAAATTTCAAAAAGTACGAGAATATTGTTTTAATGCCTAGTTGCATCCTCCACTAACGTATGATGACGTTCAAAGAGGTTTGGAGCCTTTGTTGTCTCCATTTTTCAAGCAAATAGTGATTTTATAGTGGTTATTCCTTCGATTTAGGGAGTATTATGAAGTTTTACTAAATTAATTGATAAAAAATTATAATTATACCATGAAAAAATCTTAAAATACCTTAACACAAATTTAGAATATGGTTAGAAATTTTAAAACAACACTAAAGATTATAGGCTTAAATATATAAAACATTTACCAAAAACTCAATATTTTCGTATGGTTAACACGTAGATTTTGAGAAAATTTACAAAAATACGACCATGGTGTTTTAATGCATAGTTACATCCTCCACTAACGTATGATGATGTTGAAAGACGTTTGGAGCCTTTGTTGTCTTCGTTTTACAAGAAAACAGTGATTTTATAGTGGTTATTCCTTCGATTTAGGGAGTATTATGAAGTTTTACTAAATTAATTGATAAAAAATTATAACGAGTCCCTTAGACCATGAAAAAATCTTAAAATACATTAATACAAATCTAGAATGTGGTTAGAAATTTTAAAACAACACTAAATATTATAGGCTTCAGTATATAAAACATTTACCAAAAACTCAATATTTTCGTAGGGGTTGTTAACACATAGATTTTGAGAAAATTTCAAAAATACGAGAATATTGTTTTAATGCATAGTTGCATCCTCCACTAACGTATGATGACGTTCAACGAGGTTTGGAGCCTTTGTTGTCTCCGTTTTTCAAGTAAATAGTGATTTTATACTGGTTATTCTATCAATTTAGGGATTATTATGAAGTATTACTAAATTAATTGATAAAAAATTATAACGAGTCCCTTAGACCATAAAAAGAGCTTAAAATACATTAATACAAATGTAGATTGTGGTTATAAATTTTAAAATAACAATAAAGATTATAGGCTTCAGTATATAAAACATTTACCAAGAACTCAATATTTTCGTAGGGGTTATTACATAGATTTTGAGAAAATTACAAAAAATACGAGAATATTATTTTAATGCATAGTTGCATCCTCAACTAACGTATGATGACGTTCAAAGAGGTTTGGAACCTTTGTTGTTTCCGTTTTTCAAGCAAATAGTGATTTTATAGTGGTTATTCTATCGATTTATGGAGTATTATGAAGTTTTAATAAATTAATTGATAAAAAATTATAACGAGTCCCTTAGACCATGAAAAGAGCTTAAAATACATTAATACAAATTTAGAATGTGGTTATAGACTTTAAAACAACACTAAAGATTATAGGCTTCAGTATATAAAATATTTACCAAAAACTCAATATTTTCGTAGGGGTTATTACATAGATTTTGAGAAAATTTCAAAAATATGAAAATATTGTTTTAATGCATAGTTGCATCCTCCACTAACGTATGATGACGTTCAAAGAGTTTTGGAGCCTATGTTGTCTCCGTTTTTTAAGCAAATAGTGATTTTATAGTGGTTATTCTATCGATTTAGGGAGTATTATGAAGTTTTACTAAGTTAATTGATAAAAAATTATAACGAGTCCCTTAGACCAAAAAAAGAGCTTAAAATACATTAATACAAATGTAAAGTGTGGTTAGAAATTTTAAAACAACACTAAAGATTATAGGCTTCAGTATATAAAACATTTACAAAAAACACAATATTTTCGTAGGGGGTTTGTTAACACATAGATTTTGAGAAAATTTCAAAAAATACGACAATATTGTTTTAATGCGTAGTTGCATCCTCCACTAACGTATGATGACGTTCAAAGAGGTTTGGAGCCTTTGTTGTCTCCGTTTTTCAAGCAAATAGTGATTTTATAGTGGTTATTCTATCAATTTAGGGAGTATTATGAAGTTTTACTAAATTAATTGATAAAAAATTATAACGAGTCCCTTAGACCATGAAAAGAGCTTAAAATACATTAATACAAATGTAGAATGTGGTTAGAAATTTTAAAACAACACTAAATATTATAGGCTTCAGTATATAAAACATTTACCAAAACTCAATATTTTCGTAGGGGTTAACACATAGATTTTGAGAAAATTTCAAAAAATACGACAATATTGTTTTAATGCATAGTTGCATCCTCCACTAACGTATGATGACGTTCAAAGAGGTTTGGAGCCTTTGTTGTCTCCGTTTTTCAAGCAAATAGTGATTTTATAGTGGTTATTCTATCAATTTAAGGAGTATTATGAAGTTTTACTAAATTAATTGATAAAAAATTATAACGAGTCCCTTAGACCATGAAAAGAGCTTAAAATACATTAATACAAATGTAGAATGTGGTTAGAAATTTTAAAACAACACTAAATATTATAGACTTCAGTATATAAAAAATTTACTAAAAACGCAATATTTTCTTAGGGGTTAACACATAGATTTTGAGAAAATTTCAAAAATATGAAAATTTAGTTTTAATGCATAGTTGCATCCTCCACTAACGTATGATGACGTTCAAAGAGGTTTGGAGCCTTTGTTGTATCCGTTTTAAAGTAAATAGTGATTTTATAGTGGTTATTCCATCGATTTAGAGAGTATTATGAAGTTTTACTAAATTAATTGATAAAAAATTATAACGAGTCCCTTAGACCATGAAAAGAGCTTAAAATACATTAATACAAATGTAGAATGTGGTTAGAAATTTTAAAACAACACTAAAGATTATAGGCTTCAGTATATAAAACATTTACAAAAACTCAATATTTTCGTAGGGGTTAACACATAGATTTTGAGAAAATTTCAAAAAATACGACAATATTGTTTTAATGCATAGTTGCATCCTCCACTAACATATGATGATGTTCAAAGAGGTTTGGAGCCTTTGTTGTCTCCGTTTTCAAAAAAATAGTGATTTTATAGTGGTTATTCTATCAATTTAAGGAGTATTATGAAGTTTTACTAAATTAATTGATAAAAAATTATAACGAGTCCCTTAGACCATGAAAAGAGCTTAAAATACATTAATACAAATGTAGAATGTGGTTAGAAATTTTAAAACAACACTAAATATTATAGACTTCAGTATATAAAACATTTACCAAAACTCAATATTTTAGTAGGGGTTGGTTAACAAATAGATTTTGAGAAAATTTCAAAAATATGACAATATTGTTTTAATGCATAGTTGCATCCTCCACTAACGTATGATGACGTTCAAAGAGGTTTGGAGCCTTTGTTGTCTCCGTTTTCAAGCAAATAGTGATTTTATAGTGGTTATTCTATCAATTTAAGGAGTATTATGAAGTTTTACTAAATTAATTGATAAAAATTATAACGAGTCCCTTAGACCATGAAAAGAGCTTAAAATACATTAATACAAATGTAGAATGTGGTTAGAAATTTTAAAACAACACTAAAGATTATAGGCTTCAGTATATAAAACATTTACCAAAACTCAATATTTTCGTAGGGGTTAACACATAGATTTTGAGAAAATTTCAAAAATACGACAATATTGTTTTAATGCATAGTTGAATCCTCCACTAACGTATGATGACGTTCAAAGAGGTTTGGAGCCTTTGTTGTATCCGTTTTAAAGTAAATAGTGATTTTATAGTGGTTATTCCATCGATTTAGAGAGTATTATGAAGTTTTACTAAATTAATTGATAAAAAATTATAACGATTCCGTTAGACCATGAAAAGAGCTTAAAATACATTAATACTAATGTAGAATGTGGTTAGAAATTTTAAAACAACACTAAAGATCATAGGCTTAAGTATAAAAAATATTTACTGTAAAACTCAATAATTTTGTAGGTGTTAACACATAGATTTTGAGAAAATTTTCAAAAATATGAAAATTTAGTTTTAATGCATACCTTCATCATTAACTAACATATGATGAAGGTCTAATATACACTAATAAAAAATGTAGATAGTGTTTAGAAATTTTAAAACAATACTAAAGATTATAGACTTCAGTATATAGAGCATTTACCAAAAAATTATATATTTTCGTATGGGTTAACACATAGATTTTGAGAAAAATTAAAAAAATATGAAAATTTTGCTTTAATGCATAGTTTCATCATTCACTAATATATGATGAAGGTCAAAGAGGTTGAAAACCTTTGTTGTCTTCGTTTTTCTAGAGACTAGTGATTTTATAGTGGTTAGTCCACCAATTTAGGGAGTATTATGAAGTTTTAATAAATTAATTGACAAAAATTAAAATGATGACCATGTACCATGAAAGAGAGTTTAATATAGATTAATAAAAATGTAGAATGTATTTCGAAATTTTAAAACAACACTAAAGATCATAGGCTTACGTATAAAAACCATTTACCGAAAAAATTAATAATTTCGTAGGGGTTAACACATAGATTTTGAAAAAAATTCAAAAATATGAAAATTCGGTTTTAATGCATAGTTTCATCATTCACTAATATATTATGAAGGTCAAAGAGATTTGAAACTCTTGTTGTCACTGTTTTTCTATAGAATAGCGATTTTATTGTGGTTAGTCCACTAGTTTAGGGAGTATTATGAAGTTTTACTAAATTAACTGACAAAAAATTAAAATAATACCCATGTACCATGAAAGAGAGTTTAATATACACTAATATAACTGTTGTATGTGTTTAGAAATTTTAAAACAACACTAAAAATCATAGGCTTTAGTATATATAGCATTTCCCGAAAATTCAATATTTTCGTAGAAGTTAAAACATAGATTTTGAGAAAAATTCAAAAATATGAAAGTTTTGTTTTAATGCATAGTTTGATCATTCACTAACATATTACGAAGGTCAAAGAGGTTTGGAACCTTTGTTGTCTCTGTTTTTCTACAGAATAGCGATTTGATAGTGTTAGTCCACCAATTTAGGGAGTATTAATTATGAGTTTTGTGTCTGAAGATTTAGTTCTTCTATCTGTGTTGTCTGTACATAGGCTTGTGTTTTGTCTCTGTGAAGTTGAATCTAGTTGTGTCTGAATCTCAAATCTATAAATTATATGCTTTTGTGAGATTTGTCTCCACTGAATCTCAAATCTAGTTGTGTCTGAATCTCAAATCTATGTTTTTTTTTTTTTGAATAATTCATGATGTGTTACCCACCTCCACAAAATATTATTGCTTGGTTGATGCCTCTTGGAAGAATGATAAAGAAGTGGGATAAAGTTGGATGGTCCTTATATAGTCGAGAAGGCATTCGAAAACTCCAAGGTTCTTCTTCCATCAACCCAACAAACTCTCCTTTGGAGGCAGAAGCAATAGCTCTTTCAATGGCAGTGCAGCAGATGAAGAATCTTTGCTATGATCAAGTTACTTTTATCTCAGACTGCAAACTACTAATTGATGGGTTACATCATCAGTTCTACACTGAAGAAAGCATCACCAAGAGGTGTATCACCAAAACGTTCTCACTGATACACGATTTCCATGAAATGTCAAAATCTTGTTCTTTTAATTTTTGGTACCAAGTAAAGAGTCATTTACAAATGTTGATGTATTAGCCATAGATGCTAGACAGGACCGTGACCCTAGAGTAATAATGATGACGGTTACCAACTCTACTATAGGCGACCCATGTAACAAAATTGGCTCCTAAAACTATTATTCTGATTTTTGGCTCCAAGCAAATGCTTGGCAGCCTATAGTCAGGCACGGCTCTGATGCTAGAACTGTGTAAAAACTATGTAATCAATTGGTTATCTTAATAAATAAAAAGTTGGCAAAAAAAATAACATACATGAAATTTGGTTATTAAATGGGCTGGATCAACCAAAAATAAATATAATATTGCACAAGGCTTTTATATTACCAGCAAACTGTCCAAAAAGAGACGATGTCGTTTCATTCATTTAATATTTTTTCCTCGGTCAATGGAAAAGGAAAAGGATAAGGTTTTCTCTTCTTTTTTTGTCAACCGCTCATTTTAGCCAGACCAAATTTTGATCCGACGAGTCGATACTCTGAGAAGTCTTTCTGTCTGTCAGTGTCTCGTGTCTGATCTATTAGAGAGAAAATATATCATCTGATTCTTACCTCTTTCGATAGTGAATCGCTCGGCCATTTCTACTCCAAAAAATATGAAATTAGATTTTCTCTCTTAAATCGATTGATTTTACACCACCCTCTATTAGATTCTTTCAATTCTAAATATTCTTAATTCAATTTGGACCTTTGAATTATTAATTTCTCAATCTACTTTTGTCTCAACCAAAAATCTGTCTGCGAAACCGAAGATCTGAAAGCAACATTTGTTGATGACGCCTTCAAAACTTACATATATGACAACAAATCCCAGGTTGGTATCTCCATCTTTTGATAATTCTATTAATCGATTGACAAGAATCCTGAAAACAATAAATGTTTTTGTTCATCAGTTTAGGCCTTTAGGGTGTGTAATCTATGCGAGAAACCATTATAAGAAAACAATGTTGATTTATTCTTAATAATTAGATTATTATATATGATATTTGGTTCGTAATGAATACGATTGACTATAGAAATAGAGAGACGTTGATGAATAGTTTCATCATCACCAATGCTAATAGTCTACCAATACAAGGACAAATAAAAACAGCAATTGAAATAAAAAACAGCAAATCAAGTTTTTTCATGCATAGGTTTCGCCATCACGACCATAACTCTCTTGACTAGAAGATGAACGGTCACCGTCATTTCCAAAACATTTCAAGGCCATATCGCCCAAGTAAACATGTAAATCTACAAACGTTTGGCGCATCCACTTCTTCTCTTCCACGCTCAAACCTTCGGCCGGAGGAATATTCCACAATATTTTCTCCTTATTTTCCTTTATAATTTTCTTCAAAATCCTTTCCTTCTCATTCTTTATTTCAAGCTCCTCAACGAGATCCATGTACCTTTCCATGAGGTCCTGGTTCTTCTGTCTCCTATAAGCTTCCACCAGCGGTCCGGTATTGATAGTTGCGGATGGTTCATCTCTTAAAGGGTTTTTAAACTGGCCAACCGCTTCTTTCAGAGACGGATATGCGAATGTGTAAGGCTTTCCGGAATCAGAAAAGACCAAAAAACTCGTCTCCACATTGCATAGTGAAACGATCTCGTTCATCTTCTTGAAGAGTCCAGATTTACGTTTCGAGAACATAATCATTCGGGCTGCATAGGCTCCAACCTTCTTCATCTCGATCTTTTGCTTTCCCTTTGTAAACTTCATTGTCACGTTTTTTAGGAGCCGGAATATTTAGCTTTCTAGTATATACTTATGTTTTAGTTTTGTGTCTTCATAAAAACCATACACTACTATTTATAGGAAAAAGAAGAGAACTTATATGGAAGAATATATGGTATTTTGTTTGAAAGACATTTATGTTTGAAAAACAGATGACAATAATGGTGTATATTGACTAGTTTACAAATTTGACTAGAGTAATTTGGGAACCACTTTATTGTTTTCAGAAATCATTTACTCATTGCAGAGCAAAGTCAACAAACTACCATATGGTAACTCAATTGACAGAAGGATTTTTGGGCCTAATTAATCATGTGCCTGAAACCCGAAACATTATTTGACACGAGAAGAAGATACAAAATATTAAATCAAAATCCAAAACAAACATAATGATACATAAATCCACAATAAAAGTTACACATCTAATTTTACTACAAAACACGGTTGCCTTGTGATCACAATATTCAAAATGTGTTGACTATTAAAGTTTAGTGTAGTAAATGAAACTTCCATTTGACTCAGTTCCAAAACAGTCCTGATATAAGATCAAAGGACAAGACCAAAAATG
Organism: Brassica carinata; assembly: GCA_016771965.1. Lineage (NCBI taxonomy): Eukaryota > Viridiplantae > Streptophyta > Magnoliopsida > Brassicales > Brassicaceae > Brassica > Brassica carinata. The sequence continues at coordinate 65,247,994 of CM028699.1, forward strand.
TTCATGACTCATGAATCTGTCATCAAAAGTATAGTCACCATGAGTCCATACAATTATTTTTGTCAGGAAACTAAAAACAATAAAACCAAATTTAGAGACAATAATCATCAAAAGAGTACTCTGATATGAAAGAAGACCTAAACCACTAAAGAACACACATCTCTCATAATTCAACTAATATAGAACCCATGAGTTTTGATGAAAATTATATAAAAATATCAAACCACTTATAATTTCAACAAAACATTTCTTTTAAAAAACGTACTAGTTTGTATTTTTGTAACAACCGCAAGACGATTGGTTAGGTGAATCATACAAAGAAGATATCTTCGTTGTCATAAAGAAATAAATAAAAAAATAAAATAAAAGATCTATTGGAGTAGAGCTGTGACAAACAAATCTTCTGCAAAGCCATACAGGCCAACGACCCCGATCCCGAAACACATAACACTTCTCGATACTCACTCACACGCAAAGAGGAAGAAGAAGAAAAATGGGCGTTGTGAAGTCAGCGATTGGGGATATGCTGATGACCTTCTCCTGGGTCGTCCTCTCCGCGACCTTCGGTTTACAAACGACGGAAATCATCTCCGCCGCCGGTTTTCAGGGAATCGCTTGGGCTCCGTTGGCCATCACCACGTTTCTGATTTTCGTCTACGTTTCCATTTTCACCGTTGTCTTCGGTAGCGCTAGCTTTAATCCTACCGGAAACGCCGCCTTTTATGCCGCCGGTGTCCCCGGAGACACCCTTTTCACCTTGGCGATCAGGTTACCTGCTCAGGTATACTTCTAAGCTAAAGATCCAAAAAATTTCAGAGTTTTTGGATTTTGTGTCTGAAGATTTAGTTCTGTGATCTGTGTTGTCCTTACATAGGCTTGTGTTTTGTCTCTGTGAAGTTTGAATCTAGTTGTGTCTGAATCTCATATCTATAAAGTATATGCTTTTGTGAGATTTGTCTCCACTGAATCTCAAATCTAGTTGTGTCTGAATCTCAAAATCTATAAAGTATATGCTTTTGTGAGATTTGTCTCCACTGAATCTCAAATCTAGTTGTGTCTGAATCTCAAATCTAGTTGTGTCTGAATCTCAAATCTAGTTGTGTCTGAATCTCAAATCTAGTTGTGTCTGAATCTCAAATCTAGTTGTGTCTGAATCTCAAATCTAGTTGTGTCTGAATCTCAAATCTAGTTGTGTCTGAATCTCAAATCTAGTTGTGTCTGAATCTCATATCTATAAAGTATATGCTTTTGTGAGATCTGTCCCCATTGGTTTTGTTGTTTTGAAGTGAAAATTCTACCTTTTATTTCTCAACTGCATCATACATCATTTTGATTGTTAGTATATTATCGCTTTGATCGGGTCAATGTTGTGGGGCTTTTGATGTTGTACAAGAAGAACACAGAATCAGATTCTTTTATTAATTGTTTTGGTTGATTCATGTGTTAGCCACTTTAATAAAGCTGAAAATAAAAACTTTTCTTCTTCTTGCATCTTTCTTTATTTGTTCTTTTTTAATTTTCTGAAGTTTGTTGCTTGTCCATGTGTTTCTTTGTATAACATAAAGAGATAGAAAGGCTGTTAAAATTGAGTAAAGTTGATTTAGCAAGGAGTAAAAAACACTTTAATGCCTCTTGGTAGGATCAAGTATTCATGATTTTTACTCAGTTCTTGATTCTTACACCCTTTTGCACTAGAAACAATAAAAATTTCTTATTCCTGAAAAATAAAAATGTGAGATAATATTTTGGTGATTCAACCAGGCAGCTGGTGCGGCAGGAGGTGCACTAGCCATCATGGAGTTCATACCAGAGAAGTACAAGCATATGATATCAGGACCTTCCCTTCAGGTTGATGTGCACACCGGAGCTATTGCAGAAACCATCTTAAGTTTCGGTATTACCTTTGCGGCTTTGCTTATTATCATCAAGGGTCCACGGAGATTACTCGCCAAGACCTTCTTGCTTTCTCTTGCAACCATTTGCTTCGTTGTTGCTGGCTCTAAATACACCGGACCAGCCATGAATCCTGCCATTGTAAGTATCCATTTGGTTTCACGTTTTTAAAAGATGGATGATCTCTCTAAATACGTCTTTGTGTGTTTGCAATGCAGGCGTTTGGGTGGGCGTATATGAACAGCTCTCACAACACATGGGACCATTTCTACGTGTACTGGATCAGTTCTTTCGTTGGAGCTTTATCTGCTGCGTTGGTCTTCCGTACTATCTTCCCGCCACCTAAACCCCAGAAGAAGAAAGAGAAGAAAGCCTGAGGAGATAAACCAATCGAGACAACACCGGTTCAATTCTTTACCGGTTTTGGGATTTTGAAAGATTCAGAAGGTTTCTTCTCCATTCCAAAATAAGGAGAAACCTTATCATTGTTTAGATTCAAGCTTTATATTATGAATTGGTGCGGATGTCGACTATTATCCGGTTTGTGCATATATCATTCACACACTCTCTTTCGGTTGATAAGCATTAAATGTTATCAAATTGATTTGTTTTAAAAATGATAAATTACTGTTAGCAAATTTGTGATACTAAAATGTACTTAAAATTTTATTGTTACTAAAAATATTTTAAAATTGTAGAATTTATGAAATGTGTTGTGATTTGAGTTGGATTTAAATCTATCTTATTAAGATATAACAACAAATATTAACTTACTTTTAAAAGAAATCGTTAATTACATTTTATACCAATAAAATATTACTTCATCCTAATTTTTAGCATTTATTATATTTTTCTCGGTTCAAAGACTCATAAAACATACATAGATTCATTTTCAAACTAATTAATGTTACTTCATCCACCCGACAAAATTTATAAAGTTACCTAAATTGACTTAAGAATGACAAATTATTTTATTCTAATTTTTAGCATTTATTATATTTTTCTCGGTTCAAAGACTCATAAAACATACATAAATTCATTTTCAAACTAATTAATGTTACTTCATCCACCCGACAAAATTTATAAAGTTACCTAAATTGACTTAAGAATGACAAATTATTTTATTCTAATTTTTAGCATTTATTATATTTTTCTCGGTTCAAAGACTCATAAAACATACATAAATTCATTTTCAAACTAATTAATGTTACTTCATCCACCCGACAAAATTTATAAAGTTACCTAAATTGACTTAAGAATGACAAATTATTTTATTCTAATTTTTAGCATTTATTATATTTTTCTCGGTTCAAAGACTCATAAAACATACATAGATTCATTTTCAAACTAATTAATGTTACTTCATCCACCCGACAAAATTTATAAAGTTACCTAAATTGACTTAAGAATGACAAATTATTTTATTCTAATTTTTAGCATTTATTATATTTTTCTCGGTTCAAAGACTCATAAAACATACATAGATTCATTTTCAAACTAATTAATGTTACTTCATCCACCCGACAAAATTTATAAAGTTACCTAAATTGACTTAAGAATGACAAATTATTTTATTCTAATTTTTAGCATTTATTATATTTTTCTCGGTTCAAAGACTCATAAAACATACATAGATTCATTTTCAAACTAATTAATGTTACTTCATCCACCCGACAAAATTTATAAAGTTACCTAAATTGACTTAAGAATGACAAATTATTTTATTCTAATTTTTAGCATTTATTATATTTTTCTCGGTTCAAAGACTCATAAAACATACATAGATTCATTTTCAAACTAATTAATGTTACTTCATCCACCCGACAAAATTTATAAAGTTACCTAAATTGACTTAAGAATGACAAATTATTTTATTCTAATTTTTAGCATTTATTATATTTTTCTCGGTTCAAAGACTCATAAAACATACATAGATTCATTTTCAAACTAATTAATGTTACTTCATCCACCCGACAAAATTTATAAAGTTACCTAAATTGACTTAAGAATGACAAATTATTTTATTCTAATTTTTAGCATTTATTATATTTTTCTCGGTTCAAAGACTCATAAAACATACATAAATTCATTTTCAAACTAATTAATGTTACTTCATCCACCCGACAAAATTTATAAAGTTACCTAAATTGACTTAAGAATGACAAATTATTTTATTCTAATTTTTAGCATTTATTATATTTTTCTCGGTTCAAAGACTCATAAAACATACATAAATTCATTTTAATTTTCTGAAGTTTGTTGCTTGTCCATGTGTTTCTTTGTATAACATAAAGAGATAGAAAGGCTGTTAAAATTGAGTAAAGTTGATTTAGCAAGGAGTAAAAAACACTTTAATGCCTCTTGGTAGGATCAAGTATTCATGATTTTTACTCAGTTCTTGATTCTTACACCCTTTTGCACTAGAAACAATAAAAATTTCTTATTCCTGAAAAATAAAAATGTGAGATAATATTTTGGTGATTCAACCAGGCAGCTGGTGCGGCAGGAGGTGCACTAGCCATCATGGAGTTCATACCAGAGAAGTACAAGCATATGATATCAGGACCTTCCCTTCAGGTTGATGTGCACACCGGAGCTATTGCAGAAACCATCTTAAGTTTCGGTATTACCTTTGCGGCTTTGCTTATTATCATCAGGGGTCCACGGAGATTACTCGCCAAGACCTTCTTGCTCGCTCTCGCCACCATTTGCTTCGTTGTTGCTGGCTCTAAATACACCGGACCAGCCATGAATCCCGCCATTGTAAGTTATGATTATGTCCTTGAAAGATGAATGATCTTTTCTGAATCTATCTCTGTGTTTGCAATGCAGGCGTTTGGGTGGGCATATATGTACAGCTCTCACAACACATGGGACCATTTCTACGTGTACTGGATCAGTTCTTTCGTTGGAGCTTTATCTGCTGCGTTGGTCTTCCGTACTATCTTCCCACCACATAAACCCCAGCAGAAGAAACAGAAGAAAGCCTGAGGGGATAAACCAATCGAGACTACACCGGTTCAATACTTTACCGGTTTTGGGATGTAGAAAGATTCAGAAGGTTTCTTCTCCATTCCAAAATAAGGAGAAACCTTATCATTGTTTAGATTCAAGCTTTATATTATGAATTGGTGCGGATGTCGACTATTATCCGGTTTGTGCATATATCATTCACACACTCTCTTTCGGTTGATAAGCATTAAATGTTATCAAATTGATTTGTTTTAAAAATGATAAATTACTGTTAGCAAATTTGTGATACTAAAATGTACTTAAAATTTTATTGTTACTAAAAATATTTTAAAATTGTAGAATTTATGAAATGTGTTGTGATTTGAGTTGGATTTAAATCTATCTTATTAAGATATAACAACAAATATTAACTTACTTTTAAAAGAAATCGTTAATTACATTTTATACCAATAAAATATTACTTCATCCTAATTTTTAGCATTTATTATATTTTTCTCGGTTCAAAGACTCATAAAACATACATAAATTCATTTTCAAACTAATCAATGTTAATTCATCCACCCAACAAAATTTATAAAGTTACCTAAATTGACTTAAGAATGACAAATTACTTTATTCTAATTTTTAGCATTTATTATCTTTTTCTCGGTTCAAAGACTCATAAAACATACATAGATTCATTTTCAAACTAATTAATGTTAATTCATCCACCCAACAAAATTTATAAAATTACCGAAATTGATTTAAGAATTACAAAATTTATCATTTTGTATAACTTTAGCGTTTCATAGTCTTTCATATTATATATAAATAAAATATAAATTAATATGTAAATATTTGATTTTAAATATATTTCCATATAATTAACAGCCCAATGCAAATCCTATATGGTAATCTTGAAGGCTATAAAATATAGCACAAACATTTTAATAATATATATATATAATTATACTTAAGATCTGATCCATACAAAAATAAAAATACATTTGTGGGATAGAGATCATATCAAAAAAATGTGGATGATATAATTCACGATTCAAAAAATAAAATAAAACTACTTAATATAACTATAAAATTATGATGTTTAGAAATGTTATACAGATAATTATTTAATACAGATAACTTGTAAAATATATATATTACCATTAGTACAAAAAAATATTTGTTTATAAAAGTTAAAACAAACATCCGCATGCACATATGCGAGGATCCATTTCTAGTAAGTCTTTGGGCCTGAGGCCATAGTACTCTATTTTATGTTTTAAAACTCTGTTATGTTTTATTTAATTAATCAAAGTAACCAGTTGCCAAAAAAGCAAGTTTTAATATGCAAGGATCCATAGAATCCATTTCTAGTAAGTCTTTGGGCCTGAGGCCATAGTACTCTATTTTATGTTTTAAAACTCTGTTATGTTTTATTTAATTAATCAAAGTAACCAGTTGCCAAAAAAGCAAGTTTTAATATGCAAGGATCCATAGAATCCATTTCTAGTAAGTCTTTGGGCCTGAGGCCATAGTACTCTATTTTATGTTTTAAAACTCTGTTATGTTTTATTTAATTAATCAAAGTAACCAGTTGCCAAAAAAGCAAGTTTTAATATGCAAGGATCCATAGAATCCATTTCTAGTAAGTCTTTGGGCCTGAGGCCATAGTACTCTATTTTATGTTTTAAAACTCTGTTATGTTTTATTTAATTAATCAAAGTAACCAGTTGCCAAAAAAGCAAGTTTTAATATGCAAGGATCCATAGAATCCATTTCTAGTAAGTTTTTTTTTTTTACTTCTAAATATCAGTTTTTTAAAAAAAATATGCAACCCATTTCTAGTAAGTCTTTGGGCCTGAGGCCATAGTACTCTATTTTATGTTTTAAAACTCTGTTATGTTTTATTTAATTAATCAAAGTAACCAGTTGCCAAAAAAGCAAGTTTTAATATGCAAGGATCCATAGAATCCATTTCTAGTAAGTTCTTAAAATAGAAATCAAGAATCCAAATTTATAAGATTTTAGAATACTATCTAAATCACAATAACTTTATTGTTCAGCCAAAATCATCTTAAATAATCATTAAAAATCGATTTTTTTTTTTAAATTACTACATCAAATAAAAACCTCTGATGTTTCTAAACCGTTGGAACTATCGCATTTCGGTTTAGCTGGGATTTGTTTGGCTTGGTTGACGTCAATTTAGTTCGGTTAAATATCTCAAACCAGATGCCCCCTAATGACGTTAGTTAAAACTTTAATTATGTTTTTGTCAAAACTTTACACTAAATGCAATTAGCTTTTCGTGAATGTTACCCAACTCTCTTCCTTCAAACAAAATCGTTATTAAATCACTAACGTAACAGATCCGTGAGCACAAGTCCAATTCGAAACCGCACTCGCAATCCCATCGCCGATCTGGATCCGCCGCAGACATCGGCGTCCTCCGCCACCACCAACAAGATCCGATACCGCTCCCCTTCCGCCTCCGAGCTACTCGAGTCAGGACTCGCCACTTCCCCCACCTCCGACTCTACCGACGGCGCGAAAATGACGGCGAAGCGAGCGATCGGGAGGCACGAGTCAGTCTCCGATAAGATCCGTCGGCACCGCGGTGTCCTGCTCGTGATCTCGATCCCGACCGTGCTGATCACTCTCGTGATCCTGTTGATGCCGGGGCGTCGACCTCCGTCATCGAGGAGTACGCGTTGAAAAGTAGCGAAGGAGGAGGCTCGAATTCGAGGAAGTACGCTGTGATCTTAGGCGTTAGAAGGATGTTTGGTTCGTATTCTAGTTTGTAATCAATATTCTAGTTTGAAAAATTGTGATACTAAAATGTACTTAAAATTTTATTGTTACTAAAAATATTTTAAAATTGTAGAATTTATGAAATGTGTTGTGATTTGAGTTGGATTTAAATCTATCTTATTAAGATATAACAACAAATATTAACTTACTTTTAAAAGAAATCGTTAATTACATTTTATACCAATAAAATATTACTTCATCCTAATTTTTAGCATTTATTATATTTTTCTCGGTTCAAAGACTCATAAAACATACATAGATTCATTTTCAAACTAATTAATGTTACTTCATCCACCCGACAAAATTTATAAAGTTACCTAAATTGACTTAAGAATGACAAATTATTTTATTCTAATTTTTAGCATTTATTATCTTTTTCTCGGTTCAAAGACTCATAAAACATACATAAATTCATTTTCAAACTAATTAATGTTAATTCATCCACCCAACAAAATTTATAAAATTACCGAAATTGATTTAAGAATGACAAATTACTTTATTCTAATTTTTACCATTTTTTCTCGGTTCAAAGACTCATAAAACATACATAAATTCATTTTCAAACTAATCAATGTTAATTCATCCACCCGATAAAATTTATGAAGTTGCCTAAATTGATTTAAGAATTACAAAATTTATCATTTTGTATAACTTTAGCGTTTCATAGTCTTTCATATTATATATAAATAAAATATAAATTAATATGTAAATATTTGATTTTAAATATATTTCCATATAATTAACAGCCCAATGCAAATCCTATATGGTAATCTTGAAGGCTATAAAATATAGCACAAACATTTTAATAATATATATATATATATATATATATATATAATTATACTTAAGATCTGATCCATACAAAAATAAAAATACATTTGTGCGGATAGAGAGATCATATCAAAAAAAATGTGGATGATATAATTCACGATTCAAAAAATAAAATAAAACTACTTAATATAACTATAAAATTATGATGTTTAGAAATGTTATACAGATAATTATTTAATACAGATAACTTGTAAAAATATATATATTACCATTAGTACAAAAAAAATATTTGTTTATAAAAAGTTAAAAACAAACATCCGCATGCACATATGCGAGGATCCATTTCTAGTAAGTCTTTGGGCCTGAGGCCATAGTACTCTATTTTATGTTTTTAAAACTCTGTTATGTTTTATTTAATTAATCAAAGTAACCAGTTGCCAAAAAAAAGCAAGTTTTTAATATGCAAGGATCCATAGAATCCATTTCTAGTAAGTTTTTTTTTTTTTTTACTTCTAAATATCAGTTTTTTTTAAAAAAAAAATATGCAACCCATTTCTAGTAAGTTCTTAAAATAGAAATCAAGAATCCAAATTTATAAGATTTTAGAATACTATCTAAATCACAATAACTTTATTGTTCAGCCAAAATCATCTTAAATAATCATTAAAAATCGATTTTTTTTTTTAAATTACTACATCAAATAAAAACCTCTGATGTTTCTAAACCGTTGGAACTATCGCATTTCGGTTTAGCTGGGATTTGTTTGGCTTGGTTGACGTCAATTTAGTTCGGTTAAATATCTCAAACCAGATGCCCCCTAATGACGTTAGTTAAAACTTTAATTATGTTTTTGTCAAAACTTTACACTAAATGCAATTAGCTTTTCGTGAATGTTACCCAACTCTCTTCCTTCAAACAAAATCGTTATTAAATCACTAACGTAACAGATCCGTGAGCACAAGTCCAATTCGAAACCGCACTCGCAATCCACCGCCGATCTGGATCCGCCGCAGACATCGGCGTCCTCCGCCACCGCCAACAAGATCCGATACCGCTCCCCTTCCGCCTCCGAGCTGCTCGAGTCAGGACTCGCCACTTCCCCAACATCCGACTCTCACCAGAGCCTTCTCTCGATCGACGGCGGGAAAATGACGGCGAAGCGAGCGATCGGGAGGCACGAGTCTCTCTCCGATAAGATCCATCGGCATCGCGGTCTCCTGCTCCTGATCTCGATTCCCGTCGTGCTGATCACACTCGTGATCCTGTTGATGCCGGGGGCGTCGACCTCCGTCATCGAGGAGTACGCGTTGAAAAGTAGCGAAGGAGGAGGCTCGAATTCGAGGAAGTACGCTGTGATCTTCGACGCGGGGAGCTCGGGAAGCCGCGTGCATGTTTACTGTTTTGATGAGAATTTGGATCTCGTTCCTTTGGAGAATGAGCTCGAGCTCTTCCTTCAGGTATTGCGATGCTAAAATTGATCTTAGGCGTTAGAAGGATGTTTGGTTCGTATTCTAGTTTGTAATCAATAATACAATTTGTCTTCGTCAAGTGTCTAGTGCGATGTAATGTTTAAGAAATCAGTTAATTAGGGGATTTATATGAGATTATTGATTATGCGGGCGACTAAACTGATTTTTTGAATAATTTTGAAATATTGCTGTGAAAAATGTTTGGTTTATGTCCGATTTGCCAACTAGGCGGAGGTTTAGGGGCGGTCTAGACCAATATTTAAGAAATCTGTTAATATAGGCGATTTATATGAGATTTTGATTATGCGGGCGACTAAATTGTTTTTTGAATAATTTTGAAATAGTGCTGTGAAAAATGGTTGGTCTATGTCCGATTTGCCAACTAGGTGGACGCTTATGTTTAAGAAATCTGTTAATCAGGCGATTTGCATGAGATTATTGATTATGCGGGCGACTAAACTGATTTTTTGAATAATTTTGAAATATTGCTGTGAAAAATGTTTGGTCTATGTCCGTTTTGCCAACTAGGCGAACGCTTATGTTTAAGAAATCTGTTAATTAGGCGATTTGCATGAGATTATTGATTATGCGGGAGACTAAATTGATATTTTTTAAAAATATTTTTGAAATATTGTTGTGAAAAATGTTTGGTTTATGTCCGATTTGCTGACTAGGCAGACGCTTAGGGGGGCCGTCTAGACCACCGATGTTTAAGAAATCTGTTAATTAGGCGATTTATACGAGATTACTGATTATGCGAGCGACTACACTGATTTTTGAGTATTTTTTTAAAAAAATATTGTTTTGAAAAATGTTGATTATGCGGGCGACTAAATTGGTTTTTTGAATATTTTTTGAAATGTCGTTGTGAAAAATGTTTGGTTTATGTCCGATTTGCCAACTAGGTGGACGCTTAGGGGAGCTGTCTAGACTGATGTTTAAGAAATCTGTTAACTAGGCGATTTATATGAGATTATTAATTATGCCGACGACTAAACTTATTTTTTGAGTATTTTTTGAAATATTGTTTTGTTTATGTCCGATTTGCCGACTAGAACACATTGTTTATTATGCACTTGTTTGGAGTTGTTTGAGTCTGAACTAATGCTCTGATATGATTTCAGCTAAAACCAGGGTTGAGTGCGTATCCTAATGATCCTAGGCAATCAGCAAACTCTTTGGTATCTCTTCTTGACAAAGCAGAGGCTTCTGTTCCCCATGAGTTGCGTCCTAAGACTCCTGTCAGAGTTGGGGTATGGAAGCGAGTTCCTTGCACATAATGATAATTGAAGCTATTCATGTTATCATTTACTCTGTTTTGCATTATATCTTGTCCAGGCAACTGCTGGTTTGAGGGCTTTGGGTCATAAAGCTTCTGAAAACATTTTGCAAGCGGTAATCTTTGTGCATTTGATTTCTACTAATTTTCGCCTGCTTTTTAGCTTTTGTACTTAAAATTGTGAGTTTGTTTTAAAGGTTAGGGAGCTCCTGAAAGATAGAAGCAGGTTGAAGACTGAGGCAAATGCAGTTACTGTTCTAGATGGTGCTCAGGAAGGTTCTTACCAATGGGTATGTTGTCTGTTTTTTCCATCTATTAGTGTAACACGCATGTTAAGTCTAGTTTTATTCTCATTATTCTATAGTACTACTGAAGACTTGGGTGCTTGTATTTGTTGTGTCTCCGTAGGAATGCCTTAAGTATTTTTTTTCCAATCTGAGTAGTAATTTTGAGAACTGATTTCCCTGAATATTTTTATTTTTATTAGAAAACAACCTGAAATCAACTAACAAGTTTCATTTTTTCCATGAATTGTCGATTCTTAAAGGTGACCATCAACTACTTGCTAAAAACTTTGGGAAAGCCTTACTCAGAAACAGTTGGAGTGGTTGATCTCGGAGGGGGATCTGTTCAGATGGCATATGCTATATCAGAGGAAGATGCTGCAACCGCACCAAAACCATTACAAGGCGAGGATTCTTATGTCAGAGAAATGTATCTCAAGGGACGGAAGTATTTCCTATATGTTCACAGGTTGGTTATATGTCATTGCTTTTATACCCATTAGATAATTGTGAGACGTGAAACTAATTTTTATTTAGCCTTCCAACTTAAACGCAATATCTTTTTGGCTTGTTGATTGCAGCTACCTACATTACGGGTTATTGGCTGCACGAGCAGAGATTTTGAAAGTTTCTGAGGGCTCTAACAACCCCTGCATTGTGACCGGCTATGATGGTGAGTGAGAAACGTTATTAATTTATCGAGGAACACTCTCTTTAGAACTAGAAACTCTCTGCATCATATCCTCATCACATTACACCTTCTTTTCCATGTAGTTTTGTTTTTCTAATGTACAAAGTAATCAGTGTTGTATCCTCTTTGCATGTCCTGCCCTTAACCACTATTTCACTTCTTGATGATAATAGCTTTACTTATGGAACATATGATTCTTTTCAGGTACTTACAAGTATGGTGGAAAAGCATTCAAAGCCGCAGCTTCTTCATCTGGTGCAAGTCTAGACGAATGCAGGCGAGTAGCTCTTAACGCACTCAAAGTCAATGATTCAGTGTGTACACACATGAAATGCACATTCGGTGGAGTTTGGAACGGTGGAGGCGGTGGTGGCCAGAAGAATATGTTTGTCGCATCATTTTTCTTTGATAGAGCCGCAGAGGTAATTATTCTTCGCCTTTTAAGACTTAGTGACTAACATCACATTGTTTGTTATGCTTTAAACCAATGGAGGTGATGGCAGGCTGGTTTTGTTGACCCGACGCAACCTGTGGCTACTGTTCGTCCAGCTGACTTTGAGGAAGCAGCTACCCAAGCGTGTAACATGAAAATGGGAGAAGGCAAATCGAAGTTCCCACGTGTGGAGGAAGACAATCTTCCTTACCTGTGCTTGGATCTTGTTTACCAATATACTCTCCTCGTTGATGGATTCGGTAAGCTACTCTTTACTTCCTTTCTTTTAACTCCTCGAACCAAAAAAAAAAATCAGTTTACACTTACGCCTATCATGAGAATGATAGTATAAAATGATCATGATAATGGTTAGTAATATATGATAGGCATGCACATAGTAATTGAATGTGTTAGATTTTTGAAATTTTTGTGTCGTGTGATATAATTGAGTGAAATGCACATAGTTTTGTTATTATCATCAATGGTCCGGTTGGTCCTAGTTTTTAGTGTGAAGTGAAAACCAAATTGATTTTCCGAGTTCGGTCGGTTCGGTTCTTTGCCTGCCCAAAACCTTGCACTGTTCAAAATGTATTTGAGTTTCCATAGTTTAGTTGAAACGTGTTTAATCTTTTAATTTAATTTAATATTTTTGTAAATAGGATTGAAGCCATCACAGACAATAACGTTAGTGAAGAAAGTGAAATACGGAGAACGCGCCGTGGAAGCTGCGTGGCCACTAGGAAGCGCCATAGAGGCCGTATCCTCACTATGAGTATAGTGGCAAGTTTTGGGAATTTGCACAAAACCCATATTATTTTGATTTCTCCCAGAATCTCCCCCAATCTTTTCTTCTACTTCAAAATTTTGTTATCATCATAATCCCTAATTGCTTACTATATATTCTTATATTATTACTTGTCTTTATTTTTTTTTGTAAACTAAACTGCACACGTGTCCTCAGTTTCGTATAAATGTTTCACTTATTGATCGTTTTTATCTTGACTGTTGAGAATTTTATTTTGTAGTTTGTCCATGTTGAGTTCTCTTTTCTTTTTGTGAAACCTACAATCATTGGGGATGGATTGATTTATTTTAATATTGGTAATTCAGTATATATTATATTTCTCCATCTGTAGTTCATATCCAAATCCCAATAGATACCCATAAAATATTTATGTTTCCTTTGAATTCTCTCTGTTTTAAAGTATCTTTGGAACAAAAGAATATTCTAAAGAGTTTTAGATAAGTGTGTGCCAAAAGAATTGGAGATGAGCGTTGACACTTCAAAGGTATCATATCATAGTTTGGAACTTATACGTTAGATGTGTAAATAAACTGAACTATTTTGATTTATGACCATTTACACGCACATCTATTCAAACCTAATCTCATGTCACCAACTTTAACTTGACTTTGGAGACCGACCAAATTAATACCATTGTTATACTGATACTTGTAAAGTTGTAATGAGCCATGAAAGTCCCATGAAAACTCAAATCAGGCAAAGCAATATATAGACTATTTAAGGATTAAAAACGATCCGGTTCCTTATCAATGTATTACTGGTTGCTTCAAACAAACATCGTATGAGCTATGACTAATGATTTCTACATTTGTAGTTAGAGGTTTCATTAAATTATAGATTGAGTAGTCTTGTATAGCTTGTATATATGAAGGTTGGATTATTCAATACTCATTGTCGACGATACATTAGTATTTATAATAAAGATGCTAAAAATCATTTTTATAAATGTGATGATAAGACAATAATTTTATATTCGAGAATACAAAATTATAAGATGTTGATTTGAGTAGTTGGATACTTGACAAAAAAGTGTTCAAATTCCAGTAGAACAAGTATGCTTTCATTACACCACACTATATTGAGATAATTGAAAATTTAATTTTGTTAGATATTTTCTTATGAAGGTTCCACAGTTCCACACCCATAACTATCTAACAATAATAAAAGGAGAATAATCTCATCATATAGCCTGACCACATAGGCAGTTTAATTCTTGCCAATTAGAAAGAGCCACATCACCACTTTAGACACGTGTTTTTCTTCTCTGAAATAAAGAATTCTGTAAAATCATATAATCGCTGAATCAAAACTTTTTTTCTCCTTCACCATCTGCAAAAAAATATCTTCACCAGTTACATATTCTTTGCGACTTCTCCAATTTATTAACAACACCATATCGACTCTACACCTTCCCTTACTCCCCACATACTCACTATATAAAGCTGTGCTGAGGTTCAAGACAGATAGAGTCCTCACAAATCACAGACTCATCATAACTTCCAAAACGCCAAATCTCCATGGCCTCTGATCTCCGTTAAGCCATTGTCCCTTTGGTGCAGGTAATTTACAAATCGATTATCGTAATAAGGTTTTACAATATTCTTATTCATCAAGACATCGCACAGGTTCCATCTTCCACCAGTGCCCTTGAGAAGGAGTTGTCTGATGAAATTCGTAGCTAGGAAAGACAAGTGGTGACGAATATCAGTTCGATTAGCTGAAAATTCACAAGCAGAAAACTACAGGTTACTACAAGCAGACGACAAACAACATCACCGGAAGTATCTCCAAGTCAAAGCCTTATTCCTGGAAAGACCCTCCCAAACGCAGCCACCCAAGTTTCTAATGCTACGCAGCGTCGTTGATTTCGCACGGCTCCCTCGATGTCAACAATTTACGTCTTTCTGTTTATATTTGCATATTCTCCCTCTAATTTCTCATGGGATCAGATGCGTCAAAGTTGTCACTAGCCAAGCTTTTTCCACGACAGGTTGTCGTCGTATGGCTTGCGTGGTTGACCAATGTCGCCGGCGAAGCTGTTCACTGTTGGTTTTAGTTTTGATCGGACGCTTCGGAAGCTAATAAAAGGTTACCACATTCACAGTTTCAAATACAGTTCTCTCTGATATTTTCATCTCCATGACCTTCGCTTGATTTCTCTTTATTTGCTTCTCTGGTAACAACAAAAGGTAAAGGGGGCGAGAAGAAGGCTCATACCACCATGTAAGACTTCTAATTTTGTATAGATACATACAATTTTAGGACTTGATTGATCTTTATAGATACACATATAATCTAAGTTCTTCTCCTTTTTTTTGTTATCATTCTCTTCACTATATAGGAGAAGCTCGTGCAAGAGCCTAGCAACTTGACCAAGGGTAGTATTTTGCATTTCTCAGCTTCTATGTGTATTTTTCTTTCTTTCGTAAAATATGTGTGTTCGTTATGCATAGATTCAAATGTTGTTGGTCAGATTTTTTTCCAATTCAGAGGAAATGATTTGGTATGCTTTTTTCCCGAGGATTCTGCAGATCGGCCAAGTGATGTACAGTAGCGTGTTCGATGCATGAGTGCTTGAAACAGGAATAATACTGGCTTTCAAGAAGGCTAGGTTTGACAATTTTGAGGCAGATAGTGTAAGGTCCATCGCAAGACTGACAGATTGTGATACGTAGAAGACTTAACAAGACAGCTCGTGATACTTAGAAGACTTAACAAGACAGCTCGTGATACTTAGAAGACTTAACAAGACAGCTCGTGATACTTAGAAGACTTAATCATCCCAACATTATTAGACTACAAGGTTTGGTTACTTCAAATCTATCTTATGTAATAATCAAATTAGATCTTCGTTGGAAGAAAGTGAATTATTTGAGGTAAGAGAGATGTCGGTTTGGTAAGTTTTTTCTCTTTAAGTCAAAAGCTAATGGTAGGACTTTAGCATTTGGGGAATTCAAGTTTATATAGGTCTTAAGAAAGAATGGGGAAGTTAAATGATTTGTGAGTCATAATATTCTAGCATGAATAAGATGGCGTTCTCATATATATTGCACCCAAATATTTGGCTTTATTTTCCTTGATTAGAAACCGACAAAATTTGATTTTTGGTCATGGGTTCGAGATTCAGGCAATATGTAGATGCTTGTGTGTGTGAACTAAATTAGAAGTATTTGCATATGCACATGCCAGGAAGGGGTTTTTGTGCATACAAGTATTGGGTTTGTTCTTTGCAGAAAGTCTAACATAGGAGAAGAGATCACGAAGAGCGAGATTTGGGGCTGATGGTCAAAAAGGTTTTGTAAATTTGGAATCATTATGATCGTGGAAAAGAAACATGAGGCAAAATAAGTTTATGTTATGTAACGAACTCGAAGCTATTGTATGTTATTCTTACACCTGAAACTTGAAAAAGCACAAGAAAAGTTATGTATACTACTATGAAAAGCTTCTTTTATTGTGACTTAATAATAATAATAATAATAATAATAATAATAATGGTAAATAATAATTTTCTTTTATTATAACA